>CM076413.1:12307968-12382689 GCA_038363315.1 Mugilogobius chulae | reverse complement strand
AGACTGAGGTAGTATTCAGTAGAGTGCAGCTGCAGACACCGATCATCCATCACGTGCTTGCAATCTGTGAAAAAAAAACACACAAACGTTTTGCCATGAGGAAAATGATGCTGATGAGACACAGTGCACAAATGCTTATTTCATAATATAACTTTCTTCATGAGTCTAAGCACTCAAGTTAAGGCATTGTGCCATTGTAGTGAAATTTGTCCCCTGCATTTAAACCATACTTTTGAAGTCACAATTACTAAAATAATCATTTGTGCAAGTAGTAACAGCATATGAATGCGCTGAAAGAAAAACAGCAACCAAATAGTTTTACTTTTGCATAAATGTGAAACAATTGCAAGATGTGTTTTGTGTTGTAATGTAGTATGTAAGTTTTTGCACTTGTGTGTGAGATAAAGCATAAACATGGTAAATGAAGGAATTTAAAATATGATTTTTAGTTTTGCTGAAAGCGTTTGAATAGTCTGTTGCAGTGTTTCTCAATCTGGGGCACACAAGCTTCTTGGTAGTACACAAGAACCCATAAGAACACATAAAGTTCTTACATTTTCTTTGATTTATCAATTTTGTCAACTATTCGCACCTCTTGATGTAGTACTTGATAGACTGTTTAAATCTGGTGCTACTCAAAAAGCTAAATTTTAAGCTGTAAAGTTCTGGTCTACAAATTGAATTCTGGTAAACATTTAAATACAGGGAGTTGTCCAACTAATTTTTGAATCAGTATTTTAAGTCAATTTAATGTGCAGAGAAGTGCACATAAAACATACATTTTTATACTTACAGAAATTTGCCATTTTATCAGACTCCAAGTCACATACAAAGAAGCTCCCTGGGACGATCTACAAAAACAAGGCAAATATTGAAACATTGAAATGGTACATAACGTACAGCTAAGCTTCAGAGAGTGCACTTACAGAAAACCCTCGGCAGGCAGTTAGGTAGTAGTCTTTGCAGCCTTTGGTAATCAACTACAATAGAACAAAAAATTAGGACCAAAATCAAAGGTTTAAAACTAACTTAAGTGTGAGTACCTGAGTAAATTCAACTGGAACTCTTGTCACACCCTCCAAGTTCTGCGGTTTTCCTTTCCCAATTCTCCCCATTCTCAACAGGTCCCAGAGCAGAGTTTAACTGGTGATTGGGCGCAGGAGAGTGGCACAATCTGTAGTGCTTTAAAATGTCCAACTTTGTTGACACAAAGCTGATGCATAATTTGCAAGGCCATGCCATCTATCTGAAAGAGAAAACAAAACAAACATTTCTTATAGAACAAATTATTTCTGTAATCTGTAGAGCCAAATAACACAATTTATAAAAAAACTATGTCACTCACTTCATTTTATTTTTGCACTCTACATTTCCAGGACATGGATGCCCCATTATTTTACTTTAACAATTTTAATTTAAAAGTGGGGTACCTGATTTTTACACTGCTGAAGAAATCTGTCAGCATAAAGTGATTATTAAAATATAATCATTTTAGGTTGCAATTATAGCTTAAAACTTGACAAAACAAAAAAGAAAATTTAGAGGTTCTCCATTCAGAGCCAATCAGAGTGCTGCTTTTGTTCCTAATAATAACATACATTATTATTCAATTCAGACAGTGCTCTTCTCATATTTTTCTACTCAATAAGAATGTTTAAGTGCATTTTACAAATAAAGTAACCAGTGACTGGTTGATTAGAAAAAGTTATTCATTTTTAACCATCATGAGTACATGTACTTTTTTTTTTAACAATAAAAAAATATTCCTTATTGAACCAAAATGTCAAAGCAATTACTCATTTCGAACAATTAGTTATTGGTAAAACTGTCAAAAGTATGAGTCCCTGTGACCTTAAAATAACCTATTTAGTTAAAAATGCATCCTAAAAGTCTCTAAAACCAGCAGTTATAATCTACAATCAAATAATCCCAAATAGGATCAGACTTGTTTACTGAAACAGCCTAAATCAAATACTAAATGTTAAACCATTTCTTAAAATTATGAGTCAATGTAAAATGTCTTTTACAATGAACCATTAAAAAAAAAAAATCTCAGAGTATTGTTTCTTATTTAAAAATGATCCAGTAGAATCATTTTGACAAAAATAAACTTTATCCTCAAAATTATATTTTCACATATATCCAAAACAACATTTACAATGTTATCTAAAATTCAAAATAACACCCACCTCTATCAGCGTCCCATTATTGGGGTTCTCTGTTAGTTTCAGGCCCTGGTGTTGATATCTGCAGAGGCAGAAAAAGTAATAGACAGGTGAAGGGAGAATAAACTGCATAACTGCATCTACTAATCAAATGATTCTGAGCAATAGCTTTTGCTTTATGCATTCAACAAACAAACAAAGATACATGAGCACTAGGGGTTAGAGTTTAGATTCTAGACTCAGCCCGAACCAAGCCTGCACTTCTCGCTTAGTTGTCGAGCCGGGCTGGTCCGGGTCAAGACGCAGAGCTGCACTAAACACGTGCCAGAACAACGCAAAATCACCGCGGTGAAAAAAAAAACGAGTCTTTAAAGTGGCCAATACGTGAGATTGATACCGGGGAAGCACCACTGACCTATAAGGGAAGCACGTCTTTCCGCGCGGACCAAGGAAAATATGAGGAGGAAGAGAGAGAAAGAAAGCGCGCGGTGAGAAAAGAAGGAACAAGAGGGAGAGGGGGAGAGAGAAAAGAGAGAAGGAGAGGAGAGAGAGAAGAGAGAGAGAGATGCGGTAGGGAGGAAGCGCTTCTGTAAACGCTGACACATGGACACATCATAAGGAGCTTTTTCTTTTATTCGGGTACGGGCACTCCGCGTGCAGGCTCGGGCCGGAGTTTGAGTGCGCGTGTATTTGACGTGCGTGCACGTGGCGGTTGATGTTCGAGTTCGTGGAGGGACACGGGTGAAAAACTGCCGCTCCGTGCATAGACCCAAACTTTGAATGCACTTTAAACGTGAATAAACTGACTGAAATTCTGCATTCTACTTCAGGGTTGACTGTAATATGTATCCGATTTGTACAAGTGACGAAAACCCGTTTGAGTGACGGAGAAGTTTGAAAAACATGGCTATCGCTAAGCTATTTTGAAAAACGTCACAATGGTCAGCAGATAATTTACTGAATATATGAAACGAGCATACCGTAGAAATGTGAAGTACATGAAAATCAAGTAAAACGTGACGCATAACCAGTTCATTTAAGACTGTATTATAATCAATCAGGCCTTACCTCAATCCACGGCAGCGGCAATGGCTGACAACGGCAGCTTTGATTTGAAAGTCGAAAATTCTACGGGGAGGGGCCTTGCAGGGTTCTGCTCCAATCATAGTAAAGCAAGGGGAGGGCAAAAAGCAACACATTTTTGCCAAAAAATGTTGGACAGCGCAAACATTTAAATGTGTTTGGTGACATCATTTTGGGAGAGTCCATATGAACACTTTTTGGAAAGAAAATTAATTATTTCAAAGTTTATAATTAATTTGTTCAAGGAAGTCTTTAATTTTTGATTAGAGTGAGCATATAAAATTTAAAAACACACAAAAACTAATTTTAAAAGACAAAGTATGCTTATAAAAAATAGTTTTTATGAACACTTGACTGAAGGACTTTTTACAGTGTGTGTACTGTCTGTGCAATGACCAAGAATAAAACATTTGTTTTGTGTGAGAAAAATCATGATCTGAGATGTAACATTTTCTGCATAAACAGATATTCTCACAACCCAACACAGTCTCAAGATGACGTACTTTTACCACGACACAAAAACAGTGTATGTTGACCACGACTTCACAGCTGTTTTTAGTACTTATGTTACGCCCGTACATTTAGCACGATATGAAAAAGAGTAAAAATGACTTCACAGATTTCACAGCGTCAAAATAGGACGAGTTTTGGTTGAAGCCACGTGGGGACGTTTTCTTCAAGTGAAACGGGTAAGTTAGGCATAAAGTTACTAAAATTGGTAAGATTAGGTCTGGGGCTTGGGGCAGGTTAAGATTAGAATCAGGATTTCAATAATATTCATAAATAAGAAACACGTCTTAACTACCACCATTAAATGAATGGGGACTGTGACTGTACTATAATTACACAAAACACTGTAACTGCTAATCATACCTCATTTACATGTTGTGTAATGTCGTGGTAAATGTACGCTTTCTGGTGAGATGGGCTCCACAACGATGTCTACTTGTGCTGTAGTCCTCAGCGTTAGTCATCATCGGTCGATATTTTAGTCGACCAAAATTTGTGTTCGTCGACAATTATTATTATTTTTTTATTTTTAGTTAGTTATATGGATTTATACTAAAAGCCATAAAAATAAGCTATATGAGCAAATGTATCTAATTTGTCTTTCATGATATAAACACATTGTTTCCTCTTCATTTTCAGAATAAATGGCTGTTTGGGTCAAATAAATTATCAAGATCTTTTGCAGCATTAGAGCTTTAGCCACGCCCCCTTTTGAGATGATTAATTGGTCGATATGACGTGTCTTATTCAAACGGGAATTCTTTCTTACAACTCTAATGTCTACATCTGGATAGTAAGCACTTATCTTCTGCAGAGATAATCCAAATACTGTTTCTCTCTCTCTCCTTGTCTCTTTCATCTTGTCTCACTCTATCTGTTTCTCTCTCTCCTTGCTCCCCTCTCTCTCTCTTTGTTTCTCTCTCCTTCACTCTCTCGTTGTTCCTCTGTCTGTCTGTCTGTCTGTTTCTCTCTCCTTCTGTCTCCTTGTCTCTCTTTTCTTGCTTGTCCTTGCTTCTCTAACCCACAACACTCTCTTCTTCTCTCCTCCTCCCCTCCTTTCTCTCCCTTTTCTCTCCTTTCTCTCCTTTCTCTCTCCCTCCCTCTCTCTCCTTTCCTTTTTCCCCCTCCTCTCTCTCTCTCTCCCCCTCCCTCCCTCTCTCTCTCTCTTTCTCTTCTCTCCTCCCTCTCTCCCCCCTCTCTCTCCTCTCTTCTCTCTCTCTTCTCTCTCTCTGTCCTTGCTCCTCTCTAATCCCAACACTCTCTTCCTTCTCTCTTCTCTCTCCTCTCTCTCTTCTCTTTCTCCCTCTCTCCCCCTCCCTTCCCTCTTTCTTTCTCTCTCTCTCCTCTCTCTCCTCTGTCCTTGCTCCTCTAATCCACAACACTCCTTCTCTCTCTCTCTCTCTCTCTCTCTCTCTCTCCCCCTCCTCTCTCTCTCTCCCTCTCTCTCTCTCTCCTGCCCTTGCTCCTCTAATCCACAACACTCTCTTCTTCTCTCTCTCTCTCTCTCCTCTCTCCTCCTCTCTCTCTCCCTCCCTCTCTCTCTCTCTCTCTTCCCCTCCTCTCTCCCCCTCTCTCTCTCTCTCTCCCTCTCTCTCTCTCTGCCGTGCCCTTGCTCCTCCGCTCCTCCACATCCACACAGCAGAAGTACCACAGCGCACAGAGGACACCGGGGGGATTGTGGGTTAAAGGACGGTGCCGTTTAGATGGCGATGGTTGAGCTAATGCCTGGGTCAGAGCAGAGGGGCCGCAGAGAAGCAGCAGGGGGCCCCACGCCATAACAACATCACTCTGGACGTTTCCTAAAAGTCTCTTGGTCAGGGGAGAAGAACATTATTTGATAGACTGAAGACACATCCAGGCTTATTTGTTCCAGGCGCAGTAAAGTTTGACTCTCAGCAGCAGGAAACTTTGATTTCCCAGCCTGTGTCTTGGTCTATTAGCTCACTGTCTCTCCTGGGTTTCAGTGATCGTGATTGACAGATGGATTAGCCAATTGAGAACGCCCCTTGTCTTTTCACATCAAGCACCGCATAACATACACTTGACTCTCGAACTAATAAACCTGAACTGTGTGGATGAAAGTATGACCCAGAGGATGCACATTAAGCACATTTGTAGTTTTATGTTTTTAACCCTGTTCAAGCTCTGTTTCCTCGTTTATAACACATGTAGTTCTGTCTGTAGATACTATCTTTCCTCTCTGAGCCTCAGAAAACACTGTTCTGAATGTTCCAAATGTCATATTGGTCTCGGGGATCTTCTGCTCTGTTTTTAAGTCCATAAATCATCTCTCATGATTTCTGCAGAAAGAGCATTGAGCATTGAAAGAGCGAATTGAGTTTATTATTTCCTTTGTGTAAATTCCCCAGTGGATAGATCAGTTAGTCGCAAAACACTGGTCAGTATTTAAGGAGATGGTTTCCCTTGATATTTGTGAATTCACAAACTTGAAAAAAATCCATCTGGCCTCCACCAGCCGATTGAGTTGCAGACCGAACCAGTGGTTTAATGCCCAATCACATTGCAGCAGAGTGGGCTGAGGGATGCAAGTAGCACCTGAATCAAGTAAAACAAAGATGTTTCTGCTGCTATTGTATCTGTTCTATCAGAAATACACAGTATTTACCCCTGCCGTACACTGGGTGTGAGTTCAGTGTGAGGCGGGACTCGCATGACTCTCGCAAAACTTAGAAAATGCTTCAAACCAAAGTGCCCTTGTTCACAGACCTCGGTGCAGTGCGAGTGCACGTCCGAGAGTGGCGCGAGTGTGTGGAAAGATATCGTAAAGTCTATTTTTGTCGAAGATTGAGGTGGTATACAAGACACTCCGCAAGAAACTCTGACATGTCTCGGACTGTGTACGGGAGGCGTAACTTAAAAAAAGTGACACTTCTATCCTATGCATTGGGTAAGCCATTACAATTTGTTGCTGTGATTAGCTAAGCAAAAACTAAAGCAGGCGGGCACTTGCTGACAAGTCACCCAATCAGCTTTAAGTATTTCAATAAACGTCCCAGCTTTTCTTGAACGTTTACAGTGGGGGAGCTCCAGACGGATAATGTGGAAGAACTCAAATCAGAATTAAACACATATACATCTGGCATGAGTCATATTAGGGCAATATGAGATTTTTGTTTGTTTGTTTGTTTGTTTGACAAAAAATAATGTTTTGGAAAGTTAAAATTTCTTACATTTAGGACAAATACCATCATATCTTCCTTGAAGCAGTGGAAGTACATTTTCTTTTCTTTTGCAACTTGAAAGATGAGATACAGTATGTTTTAAGTACAGGTCTTGTTCCATTGGCGCTGGAAAATAATTCTAAAACCTCTTCTCTCAGCTAACAGACATGGGTATCTGTGTGCAGTTAAATAAACGATTATCTGATGAGTAAATTCGTTGATGATTACTGGAATAATTGAGATGGCGTGATGTGAATCCCTTTGCATCTCAAATGTACAGCACAAAAATGAGGTTTAAACTATGTTGTTTTGAACCCTGCACAGTCTAATAATACATCTGAAAAGCACGCCGCCAGTCAGACAGACGAGATAAACCCAGTGCAAGTGACATGTTACAGATGCGCTGTGCGGTGGATCGCCCTGGGGACAGTCTGGTGCTCATTCGGAGGTGAGAATAGCCATCGCTGCTCCGTGGAGACTGTTGTCAGGCGTCCCGTTCAGAGGGGCGCGAGACGGACCCATCGCGCGCAAATATACCCCACAAACAGCGCGCGGGGAAGTGACGTTTCTCCACTCGGGGATCCGGCGGTCGCGAGGAGGTCGGGGGACAGGTTTTGGAGAAAAGGTGATGAAACACTCTTGATAAGCGCTGGTCCTGTCCAACGCGCCCGGGACCCAGAGGACACGGCGCAGATTGGAGAAAGTCCCAGCATGCCGAGCGGAGAGACATAAATAGAAACAGGAACAACAGGAGAATGGGAAAGTGGATATGATGATGGATGCAGGTATTAGAATGTAGGTCCTTCCAGAAGTGACACAGCCTGGTGCTTGTGGAAAGATTTAACCCATTCAGTTTAATCAGACTGCAAAAAAAATAAACTTATTTTGGATGTGTTAGAGGACATGTAATATTCATAAATACCTTTTTGAGTTTTCAATCATCAAAAAACACAACCGGAGTTAGGTATGCGTTCTAGATCAACATCAGCCAGTAAATTAGTCGTATTATGTCCAATTAAAGGCACAATTAGGATATGAGCTGAACCGGTATCATGACGCCGATACCCAATCCAGCAAAGATTTCTGGATCGGCACCGATATCCTTTCCTAGTATCGGCTCGGTGCATCACTAGCTGGAGTTGCATTTGCATGTTTTGTTCATGCTCGTTGGATGAGGACTTTTCTGAATTTTCCAGATGTGTGTTTCCAGATTTGTTCTCATTTTCATTTGGTCAGGAACTGCCAGAACCAACCAGAGCTGAGATCGAGACTGTACATGTTCTCCTCCTCTGACCTTGGTTTATTAACTCAGAATATGACAGGGGTCTACAATACTGTATGTGACTCGAGAACCTCGTGTGGAATGTGATAATGTACCTTTTAATTGGTAATGTACAGAAGCGGCAACGATCGCTGACACCATGTTGATGCTTTAGTTCGTTGACCAGAAAACGACCAAAAAGCAGCGAGTGGCTAAAACAAAAAAGTCCCTGCTTAATGTGGTGTGAACAAACCCCAGTGATGTGTTATTTAGGTCTGGGTACAGTAACGGTAACGGAACTTGCTTATCAAGATCGGTTCCTAAACAGTTCTTTTTCGGTTCTTGCTTTTTTCAAATGTTACTTATAAGCCCAAGATTATTATTTCAGCCTTTAACAATGTTACATTTGTCAAACTACATTTTAAAACTCACGTCTAGTCTGTTCAGTTACGACAAATGAATGAGCTGTTCCTCACATGGACTGCCACATGGAGCGAGTAAAGTTTCACTTTCACTTTCTTGCCACACATGACATTAAAACATTTATTTCTCTCTTTACCTGGAGAAAAAAAAAGAAGAAATAAAGAAGGCTGGATTACAGATATTTCTCAGACTTATTTGACTGTGGAATTTGTGGCCATACCAGCTTGCCAAAGCCTGATCCCGTCAGATCTCAGAAGCTAAGCAGGGTTGGGCCTGGGCAGTACTCGGATGGGAGACCGCGGAGGAACCTCAGGTGCCACAGTGAGACGAACAGAGGAGAAACTCTCGCTGTGTCCTTAGGCAAGACACTTCACCCACATTGCCTAGTATGGTTCTGGTGTGTGTGTGTGAATGGTTGGTGGTGGTCGGAGGGGCCGATGGTGCAAAATGGCAGCATCGCTTCTGTCAGTCTGCCATAGGGCAGCTGTGGCTACAATAGTAGCTTACCACTATCCAGTATGGAATGAATGAATAATGCATAATGTGAAGCGTCTTTGGGTGTCATGAAAAGCGCTGTATAAATCCAATGCATTACTGCAAGTACAGACGTGCCACAGCAGTTTATATTTGGGATTCTGATTTCAGGAACTGAAAAATGGCACTGAAAGTGCGTGATGTTTTTGGTTCCAGTATATCCGAATGTTTTCGTCCGGTTCCAAATAGGAACCATTTTTTAGTCCCCAGCCCTAGTGTTATTACAGGGTTTCCACAAAGTGAAATGACACAGGCTAATGCCTCAGACTAGTTCTTACTGGGGAATAGAGAGCCTTAAAACAAATCTTATAGTTTTTCTCCAAAACTAACATATAGCTCATGTCATCACTGTTAGCGCACTCTCTCATGCAGAGAACTGCTACGGCTAAGCCTGCCCATGCTACGGCCTGATTAAATATCAGCCAGGACGGAAAAATTAAGGTGTCGTCCCAAAAATTGAAAATATCTGCCACAAAATATCAGCCGACCAATATACAGGTCTGTCTCTAATTCACACTAAGCACCTGTCTTTGTCTGACCAGTTCAGCCTTAAATATATTTCCTTCAGCATTGGTGCATCAGATTTCGTATTCAGTTACGTCATCCTTCATGCTCTTCCTAATGTTATTATTTACCTGCAGACCTCAGACAAACCCCGAGCTTATAAATGCTGGGTTTATTCATGGCGACAAAAGGTCACGAATCCACGGCAGCCATTTTAACCTAATCACAACCTGTATCTGCTTAAGTCTGCCCGTGTGTGTGACAAGGGCGCGCCGACTGTTCGCGTCCCGGCCTCAGCGTGAGCTCCCGACACGCTCTGACCTTGCTCATGTAAATAAAGGAGAAATCAGATGCAGAGAGAGAGAGAGAGAGCTGGAGTATTGGGGGTAAAATGGGACACTATAGAAACTCATCACAGTAAAGATACACGACCATATACTGTATAGAAGACATATTTTTAGTCGTGGCACACTTTTTAGGTTGAGAAGTTTGTAAAATGTGCATCATAAGTAAGCTATAAACTAAAATATGACCTGGTCAGATTATTTATTAAAACTGCGGTACATAAGATTGAAACACAGATAACTCATTTGAAAATTGATCATAAAGTGTTATTTAGTGTTATCTGTTGTCCAATTCACCTTAGCAACTTCATGTGTATACAATTTTAAACATTTGTAAGAAATTCTAGACCTTCTATCAGCCAGGAAAATGTCTCAGTATGTCTAATTAAAGAACCAATATATCTCTGACACCTTTCAAAACTTTTGTATTTTAGCTGAATATTAAATACCTGATTATAATATTTTTGGATTCACTGATTTGAATGTGTCTCTTTTTGGTTAGCCAGGCTGGTGCCAGTTGTACGAGCTACAACTGAACCGACCCGATCGCTGACACATGTTTTACACTCTACCTCCTGGACTACACTGATGTTTAACTGTTAAAGCAAAACTTACACTCCTGCCATGGAGAAAACAAGCCCTGACTCTACGGACATGAACTCTGGATCTGTGGTTGGATCTGCGTCGGTCTTAGTCACATCTACAGTCTGTCCGTCCATGAGAGAGAATGTGGTTCTCCTCAAGATTTTTTATTTTTTTTGTTGCCAAGAAGGAGGGTCTAAGGACAGGAAATGTTTGGGACAATTATTCATTTGCTTGTTTACTCATAAATAGGGATGTGTACCGAGACCTGATTCCATAACAGCCTCGGTGCTGCATCTTAACGGTCCATTAGATCGATAAGCTTCAGGCCTATCGGTCCTTTTGTCGGTTCTGAGGGCGTGCACATGCGCGTTGTCGGTCCTGCTTTGATCTTGCGCCGCGCAGTATCAGTACATTTCCACGTTTGCGTGTCTCCGCTTGTGTTCGTGTGCAGTGGGTCTGGGCTTGACACCGAGCCGATGCCTTGAAAGTATGATCCACAGGTCGTGTGTCCGCGGTATAACGACTAATCTGTACATCATTTCACAAACTTGATCACTTGTGCACAGCGGAGCTTTCGAAAGAATTATAGCCTTTTCAATTCAGTCTGTGAAGCTGACTACACTGTAAAAATAACACTGCAAAAATAATAATAAAGAAATAAAACATAAAGAAATACATTACATTTTGTGGGCTAGTAGTTATTTTGTTGTGTCTTTTTAAGTTTTATTCTAAAATTTTGTTTAGAAAAAACATGCACTCATTAGCCTAGTAGGGAAAAAGTCCCGATAAGAGAACCATTAAAAGACCGGATCGATAAGCAGTATTGATAAGAATAGTAGTATCGATAAATCCCTAACGGTACCCATCCCTACTCATAAACTGCTTTGACATCCTTGACCAACCACTGTTGTCTGATTTTCTGTTTTACCGTTTGGTTTTGACCAATGAACTGTTTTATTTTTTATCGATCTTTGCCAAAGTAACAATCTTTGGAAGTGACTGTTGCTGTGATATTGGGCTAAACAAAAATACATTGATTTGATTTGATGATGCAACTCTCGACATGTCCTTAAACTAAACTGGTTTCTCTCTGATCCACTCACACAGACTCTGAGGGATGGTGGGTTAAGTGTCTTGCCCAGGGACACGACAATTCTAAACGTCCCACTGTGTGTACCCGGTGTTCCGGCGGTCGCCCATCCAAGGACTGACCCAAGCTCTGTCGGGCAATGACGATATCTCTCAAGACTATTCTCTTACAGACTTTTGGCTCGGGCTTGATGTTTGAACGGTCCTGGATGGATCTTGGACTAAGTGTCTTTGGTGTGAACTTAAAAAAGGGACACATACGGAGAATTATTCGATGAAAGGCCCGTCAGCAGATCCAGTGACCCCCTTTTTTTTCCTCTCAGATTCTCCGAGCTTAATCCCAGGAGAGGCGCTGGATTTCTGTGTCGTGCTTCTGCTGAGACGGTTGATCTTGGGACAAAGCAGAGGCTGATACAGTTTTCTATAAAGAAGACAGATTTGCGTGCGCAGAAAAAGTACAAGTGAAGCAGGGCAATGAGGCTCTTGCGATTTATCAACGCTAATGTCAGGGATTTTTTGCGCTAATGGAAAGCAACGAAGCCAGTGAAAATACTGTACGTTTTCTTTCTTACACATAGGAAAAGAGAAGCTGACAAGTTTGTTTTGGGAAGAGAGAAGCAGAGAAGAGGCGCTGATTGGCTAACTGACTAGTCAATCAGAAGCAGCGCTGGGCGGGTGCAGTGACTCTATGACGTGCCGAGCGCTTAAAACAGACGACAGCGCGAGTGCTACGTGTGTTTGAAGGTACAGATGGCAGCCATTCTAACTATAGACACTACAGCAATCAACATATTTTTACTTTCTTGTAATTACAGCTATTTGCGTGTCTGTTTGGCTGCAATTTTCCTTCTGTTGGTGATTTGCAGAAAGGTTAGCTGTAAGATAGTCAAGATATTTCAGGTTTTTTGTGTGTAAGGCTGCAATCACAATACACTTTAGATTGGGATCAGGATTAGTTTGCCTGGATAGTTGTTCGATTGGGTAATTGTGAACGCACAAACGAATTCTGATCTGGTCCAAAATGTCTAAATCTGGTTGGTTGGAGAGGTCGTCTTGGCTCGGTTGAATCGAGCTCTGGAGCAGTTCTTTGTTTTGTGAAGCAAACGGACAAACAAAACCAGGAAGTGAACACTGACGTGATCCAGGCTGAGACACACGTGAGGCTCAGAATCACAACAAACAGCATGTGAGATCGATAATGAGACAAATAATACACAAAAACACATGAAAGTAACAGGAGAAGGACGGGGATGATTCAGGTAGAATTAATTATGATCACACGACCGTATGTCACAGTTTTCTTGAGTTATTTACAAAAAATAACAAAGTTTAACTCTTAGATGAAAGCAAATACAGAAAGTAACACTACAGCTCACATTACTGCGGGAAATGGTCCATATTCATCTAATATTTAGTTACGGCTACAAGAGCAGATGACAGACCTTTCAGAGCCAGATTTACTCAAACAGATGAACTTGTACGTTTTACTCTCGGCATTGGAACAAAATGCCCAGCCCTCCTCTCCGTCTCTAAAGTGAAAGTGAAAGTGTCTTTGCTCCGACACTTGGTCTGTCACTCACTCTGGTCCTGTTCATGTGAGAGAAGTTGTGGGATAGATCCATAAAAACACAAATATAAAGTCCAGCAGCGTGTTTTCTGATGTAAGTTAGCTGTAGCCGCTGTTAGCCGAGAAGCCGGTGTCTTCTTTGCTGCTGACGTAACGTGTTTCTGTCACAGCGCCTCTACAGGCGAGGAGCAGATGTGTCTCTAGCGCTGGTTCGATTCGTAAAAAGTGTATTGTGAACGAACCGAGCCAGTTTAGAGAAAGATACAATGTTGCAATTTTGGTTCCCAATCGAGCCGAGCCCGGTTCGGTTTATATTGTGAATGCAGCCTAGTTACTCGTCACCTTGCTTGATAGTTAGTTACTTTAATCACGGAATAACAGTTACTAACCAATAACGGGTAACTATGGTTTAACTAAATACTTTTTTGAAGAATCTTGGTCAGGCCTATCGGTTCTCTTACTGGTGTTTTGATCGTGCGTAGCCTGGTATCTGTACTGGTATTTCTGCGTCTTATATTACAGTGCATACATTGACAAAGCAGCACAGAATGGTTGCGTGCACGGAACGGGTGAAAACCATCAGCTGGAATTGTGGAATTACCTCTGCATGTGTCATATTTACTGAACAAAAGGCGTTATAAACCTCATTTAAACAGACAAACTGGGTTAAAACAAGTGAAATTTGACATAATTCTGTTCAGATTGTTTTAGTCTAACGTAGTCCACTTTCCACGGACGTTTAAATCTCGCTCAGATCCCGTTCAGAGTGTTGCTGCGGCGTGGTTTCAGTCGGACTCGGAGGATTCTTCAGTCTGCTGTGTCTCCGGGGGGTCTTTTCTGTCTGAACTCTCACAGCTCATCATGGCCTGGAGCGACTCAACACAAACATCTGACACTTTAACTCAGAAACACTCAAACCTGGCAACAGCTTCACTGTCTCTCTCTACAAAGCCTTTATTCTCTCTCTGTCTCTCTTTCTTTTCTCTCTCTCTTTCCATCATTCACTGCCTGTGTCTCTCTTCTTCTGTATTCTTCTCTCTTTCTAATTTCTACTTTCCTGTCTTCTTGTCACCCCCCCCCTCTCTCTCATTCGTTTGTCTCTTTCCTTTCTTTTTTCTTGTCTTGTCAGCGCCGTCTCCCTTCTTCTTTTTCTTCCTCTCTTTCTCTTTCTTTTGCCATCATTTAGTGCCTGTCTTTCTCTTCGTCTAACTCTAACGCTTTCTTCTGTCTTTCTTTCTCACTCTCTTTCCCCTCTTTTATCATTCAGTGCTTATCCCTCTCTCTCTCCTCCTCTCTTTCCTCCCTGCCCCCTTCTCTCTCTCTCTCTTCCTCTCCACTCTCTCTCATCCATCTCCCCCTCTCTTCCCCTCTTTCTCTGCCCCCTCTCTCTTCCTTCTCTCTCTCTGCACCCCCCTCCGTCTCTCTCGCCCTCCCTCTCTCTCTCTCCCCTCTCTGTCTTCCTTCCTTCTCTCTCTCCTTCGCTCTCTCTCTCACTCTCTCTATTCCCTCTCTCTTTCTTCCCTCTCTCTCTCTCCCCTCTCTCTTCCCTCTTTCTCTCTTCCCCCTCTCTCTTCCCCTTCTCTCTTCCCTCTCTCTCTCTCCCCTCTCTCTTCCCTCTCTCTCTCCCTCTTTCTCTCTCTTCCCCCTCTCTCTCTCCCCTCTTTCTCTCTCTCTCCCCCTCTCTCTCCTTCTCTCTCTTCCTACTCTCTCTCTCTCTCTTTTCCTTCCCCTCCCTCTCTCTCTCCTTCCCTCTCTCTCTCTTCTCCTCCTCTCTCCCTTCTCTCTCTTCCCTCTCCTCTCCTCTCTTCTCTTCTCCCTCTCTCTCTCTCCTTCCCCTCCCTCTCTCTCTCTTCCCTTCTCTCTCTCTCCCTCTCTCTCTCTCTCTCTCTCTCCCTCTCCCTCTCTCTCTCTCTCCCTTCCCTCTCTCTCTTCCTTCTCTCTCTCTCCCTCTCTCTCTCTCTTCCTTCCCCTCCTCTCTCTTCCTCCTCTCTCTCTCCTCTCTCTCCTTCCCTCCTCTCTCTCTCTTCCTCCCCTCTCTCTCTCTTCCTCCCTCTCTCTCTCTCTCTCTCTCTCTCTCCCCTCTCTCCCTTTCCTTCTCTCTCTCATCCCTTGATCCCCAGCGTCAGTCTTTTGGACAAACACTTGACCGAAGTGTCCGGCAGGCCACACGATCGATTTCAAATGCCCAGAGCTAAATCAAATTACTTCTGCGCTGTTTGTGGAAGACACGAGAGAAAGAAAAAAAAAAACATCCCAAACACTGTTATTTCCGGGGTCAGTGAACGTCTCGCAGAGGCTTTTTCTCTCTGCAGATGGACATTAGCTCTGAGTCAGCGCGAGCTCGTCAAATGAACAGGAAAGCACACAGGACATTATCGCCTTTTTCCTGTTTGATAGTCTCTGAAGTAAATGCTCATCAGAGTTTATGAAGAAATCAACAATAATAATAATAAAAATAAATTACAGGAAGTAAAACACCAAAATGTAAAATTATCATTTCGCCAAAGGAATTGCTTGCCAGATCTGTCTGTTTCATTTATGTGAATTTGGATCCATATTTAGCATGTTGTTGCTAGGTAACACTTGTGAAATAATCTCTTCATGTCTTAAGATACAACCTGTCATAACTAAGTGTATTTTTAGAACAAATAATTCAAGTAGAGTCACAACCAAGTTTACATGGAGGTGGTTGATGTGACGTTGTGTCAGAAAAGTAAACAGAAAGTTAAAGAAAGATGTAAAACACACCAGGCGGTGCTTAGCATTGTTGGATATATTTACACTGTTGGACTGTTGGAATTACTTCTTTTCCATCTCTCTTTTTTGTTTTTTTTTTTTGACACATTCTATTTCTTTAAGTCCACATTTGCGGCTGCAGTTGCAGTGAGTGATAAAGCTGTTGTTCTAATTCACTCTCTGTGTGTTAAAGTGAGGCTAAACAGGCGTTCAGAGACTAACTCCGCCCACAATTGAACCTCAAACAGGCTCGCAAAAGTGGAGATGCCCGGAGGCCTTTAAGAGACGCCCAGGTGGGTGTGAACAGACATTGATTGACATCACTAAATATGAACAGCGAGCCTGGTGAATGCTGAGTTTTGTATTGAAGCTCCAGGTCTTGACGTGAGATTCACAGATGAGGAAGCTGTAGTCTGCAGCACTGCAGCTTCCTTGACGTGCAAGATTCCTTTTATATTTACGTTACAAAACATATTATGTATTTACCCTTTGCTTTAGTCTACATAAGCACATGATTGTATGATTGAGTATTTTCTACAAATGAAAATGAAAAACGAAAATTATAAACTTGCCACAGGCACGAGTTTGAACCAGCGCATCGTTGTGCAGGCGGGCTGCACCTCGCACCACTTGCTCATCAAGCTGAGCTAACTGACTGTTGATGTTGACACGCAGCGAGTGATGCCTTTCAAACTCTCTGCAGCGGCGGTGTCAGAGGGAGGAGTTTAGACAAACCATCTGGGCGGTTCGTCTGCCCCTTCAAGTCACTGTGACGTCAGAGTGTACTGAAAATGCACTGACAGCGTTTGTCCATCGTGGCAGTACAGCCGCTGTTTTTGCACACATAACTGCAAATTAACGAGTTTGCACAAAAATGTCTAAAAAAGGCCTGGAAACAGTAAATAATTCAATTTTGACCCCATATACACAGTTTAACAGTGAAAAAAAGTTGATTCTGAGTTTAGTTTCTCTTTAAAGGTTGTATGGAGGATTTTCAAAAATAGTTTGTTGTCAGTCTTAGTCAAAAACAGTTGCATAGATTTGTAACAGCCTTGTACTTATGCTAAACAAAAAAAGAATTATAAAAATATATAAACTGTGGACATGATGAGGCCAGTAAAACATTGACCAATAGATAACGAGGTACCTCGTTATCTATTGGCCTTTTAACTTGTCAAGCAAACCCTCAGTGTTCCTAAGTAACTCATTGGCCCAGTTGCAGTGAAGGGCGTGGCCCTGGAGAAACACATGTGCATCATTTGAAAAACAGCAAGCAGCTGTTGGATTTGAAAAATCCTCCATACAACCTTTAAGTTTCCTACACTAAGGTCTGTTAGTGGACGTGGCCTTTGATGCCGACTGTATCTATTGGCTAAACCAAAGACCTCATCAAACAGCCGAACTGTATTTAAATGTGCAAAATCTTTAGTGAAATCTTACATACAATCATGTTACACAAATGATTAATTTAATCCTTTTCAACTATAATAATGGCACCGTTTCTCAGTGAAAACCTGAACCTCAGCAAATAGTCTGTCTATGTGTCTTGTGTCTATCACAAGGCCTTTATGTGGCCTTATAAGATTTAGATTTATCTCATATAGAGTTCAATCAATAAGAGTCTCTGAGCTTACGTCAGTAAAAGCGGCCAGTATGCAATGTAGCCTTCCACAGTTTCCCCAAAACAATACGAGGAAGTATTACTCCAAGAAAACTCAACGACTTCTAACAAGGCTCTGACCTTTTCTAATTCGAAAAGGTTTTACGAAGGTTTGCACCACTTGACTCTCTTTATAGCTTGTGATTTCTGTGGGCTATCAGCTAGCTGCTAACGACCATGGGAAAATAAGGGGTCGCTAATGCCAACGGTTAACGAAACAAATACAGTGGATCGGGGTCATGAAAGTGTAGAGGGATTTTCCGTCTTTGTCACTTTCAGCCCTACTGCACATGCTTTATGCAGAAAGAGCCCCTCTCCATCTGGTTAGCTGGGGAAACTTCTACGAATAAAACCACACAATGGGACGAGAGCAGCTGTTTGGATCAGGTCTGAACCGGTCTGACAGACGTCTGTCTCCTGTGTTTTTTCACCTGAATGTAACTTTTAAGGGTCGTAGGGCCGAATTTCTAAATGTGGATTTAGCAGCAGAACTTGTGCTTTCTCACAGATAAACTATTGTAGTTACGAACAAAGAGCTTTTTCCACTTGTTTCCTCTGTATGTGCTCATGAGCGATGGTTCTTCCTGGAGGCAGGGTGCATGCACATCGCCCGTGTTGAGAAACAAAAAACCCTCTATATCATTTGCCCGGAGCCCTTCATGCAATAACATTCTGTAACAATCAGCACAACATAATGCCACAAGTACAGTTTGCTGTGAATCTGTAGTTTCCACTTTGTTGATAATGAATGAACACAAAAGTATTTATCTATGCCGTGCTAACTCTCCTTCTGTACTTTACTGCAAATTATGTAGTCAGACTCATCAAGGGATTTGTGTGCTCCAGCTTTTCTCTTTTGAACACAAGGTTTTCCACCAAATACAAGTAAATATCAGGTCACTGACACTTACTAACCTCATGCTCATATTCAGTAACTGTTCATGGATCTGGAGTCGCTTCATCAAGTGAGTCTTTAAAGCACTTGGAATAATGTGGATGTTAAACAGTAATACATTTTTCATATTTGCAGTATTGGAAACTTCAATAAAGACACAACAATCCCATCAGACTATTTGTTTGTAGCAGATCAGTGAGGTTTATTACAGTCTCACGCTTACAACTGACCCACTGAGGATGACAGGCTACACACTTGTGCTTCAGTTTCAGTTTGACGCACTCTTTCAGGTGCAGATCTCCAGACTCGACCCTTGTTCCTCTGATCCCGGCCACATCTCCGTCGCGTTGCTCCGTGTCAAAGGCGTCCGAGTTTCAGTTTAAAAACCCGCTGGAGCCGGAAAGAGAGACCGGGAAAGGTCAGGAGCAGCTTAAGTTTGTGTGAAATGGAGTCAACAGCGTCCAGACTGTGAGAGCTGAGCTGAAGAGAGAGGCTTTTCTGAGCGAACATACAGTTTGGATGAGGGACGTATTTACCCAAACCAAATGTCCTAATATTTGTATAAAAGATGGTTGAAAGACGGAAATACAATGTTGAAAGGAATCCAAATAAGTAGTGTCAGTTTGTCTCTTATAATCACAAAAACTTCATCTGTCTGTTCATGTACAAACCTGCTTCTCTCATTGGTCAGTCTTTGTCCTGGTCAGAGTGAGTGACAGCCGGATTCAGCCAATCACAGTGAAGTATACAAGAAATTCTGAAAAAACAGATGATTTTATTCTCCCCAAAGTAGGCTGGGCGATACGGCAAAAAATTAAAATCACAATTTTCTTGGAGCCAGATCACGATTCCGATTTGATCATGATTATTGTAGACTGTCTATTTTCGAATCATCTGTTTTTTTTTAGAAAGTTCCTTCTTCATGGATCCAGCCGTCACAGGCTAATCAGTGTTGCTAGATTTTCATAGAAAAACAAGCGAACAATCCTAAAACAAGTGATCTCAACCCTTCAATTTAAAAAAAATAAATAAATAAACAACAGTATAATTTAATTAGAACGTTGTGTATCTCCACAAAACAAATTTCTAGCGGTTGTCAACATTTATAACAACTTTTAGACATGTAAATATGCTAAAAGTTCATTATATTTTTAAATCGGACCTAAAAATAGTTAAAATCCACCTTTTTTATGACTTGAAAGTGAGGCCGAAAAAAAAACAACAACCTTCAAAATTCATAAAAAACATTGGAAAAAAAAAAAAAAAAACAGCTTCATCTTGCTGTTTCACCTGGCAACTCTGAGGCTGAGAAAAAAAGGATGAAAAAAAAAAAAAAGTCTGTATTTGAACTAGAGCTGTGCAATATATCGAATTTTAGATAATATCGTGAATGTTGTTTTGTGGATATGCAAAAATTGAATATCGAGTATATCGTGCAGTAAAAACATGCTGCAAAGGAGCTCATCTACAGAAAAATGTCTTAAAAAGTGATAATATACTCTTAAAAACAAGGCAAGTTTAAATATACTGTATCAGAATCTGTGCATTAAGCGATTCAAAGAGCTTTATTAAACACGAAAACTATTTTTATAATGGGAGATTGCTGCTATTTTGTGAAAAACTTGACAAATATTTGCCTGATAATCAAACATATGAAAACAAGCGGAGTGTGTGCGCCTAGAATTAGTATTTTACATTTTTTTGAGTAGATTTTGATTGGTTTGAACCTGACAAGTATAAAATTTCAAATGTTTTGCATCTTGTGTTCTTGACGTAACTAAATTTACTTGTTTTACTTTATTGTCCAACACCTTCAAACACGTCATTCAATGAGCTTTAATAGACACGACAAGAATAGTGATCGAACTCCAAGAAAATTGTGACATAAAATGATGTAATGCTTTTTTTTTTAGCTTTAATAAATGAGGCTTAGAATGAGAAATCTTCCAAATCTTGTTCATTTTTTAGACTGTAAAGTTTGGTGTGTGTAGGAGCTGCTTTGGAGGTTCATATTGATTACCACATTTGGAGAAAACGGCCTTTGAAGTTACAATGTTCCACAGAAATCTATGAATGAAGTGGACTCACATCAGTACTAAAAGTGAAACTCTTTTAGGAGCCAAAGCAAACAGACCAAGAAACAGGAAAAAAGAAAAAAAAAGGGATTCAGAGCTCACTCTCTATAAATAATGACTGCAGCTGGAGGTGCTACTGGTCATGTAGCAAGCACCTGGAGGAAACCTACATAGACACAGGTAGGACATGCAAACTCGGCCCTGATCATCTGGGTCGAATCCAGGACCTTCATCCTGTGAGCGTAGAGCACTGTCACTGCACCACTGTGTTGCCCCACAACACACAAACAACTCATAACCAACATTTGTCAATTAAGTAAACGACTGGCTAGTTTTTAGTTGAGAGGAAACCTATTGTGTTTTTCTATAACCTGGCTCACTCCAGATGGATCTGTATTGAACTCTGATTGAAATTCTTCCACAGTCTCCATCTGGGACTTGACTCACTGAAAGCATTTGGGAAAAGGTGGGGCGTTTAGTGAAAGTGATACTTCGAGCTGATTGATAGATAGATAGATAGATAGATAGATAGATAGATAGATAGATAGATAGATAGATAGATAGATAGATGGATAGATAGATAGATAGATAGATAGATAGATAGATAGATAGATAGATAGATAGATAGATAGATAGATAGATAGATAGATAGATAGATAGATAGATAGATAGATAGATAGATAGATAGATAGATAGATAGATAGATAAAAACTTTATTAATCTCCCAAAGGAGAAATTCAGGTGTCCGGCAGCAAACACACTTGCACAACACACACAACACAACAATAGAACAATAAAATATTACTATCGATAGTATAAAGTGCACATATAAGATTACAGTTCATATCAGGCAGATCTGTTAAACAGCCTGATAGCTGAAGGGACAAACGACCTGTTAAAGCGCGCTGTCCTGCAGCGCAGTGAGAGGAACCTGTCACTGCGTGTGCTTCTCTGTGCAGACATCGTGTCATGTAAGGGATGTCTGGGATTGTCCAGGATGCCCTGCATTAAAGCCCTCATCCTCTTCTCAAGCACAGCTCCCACCCTCTTCCCGATCACAGATGCACACTTCTTTATCAACTTGTCCAAACGATTGCCATCCCTTGTGGTCATACTGCCACCCCAACAGACACACCAAAGAAGACAGCACTTGCCACAACAGACTGATTGGGTGAGCTGCCGACCTTATTTGTGCTTAAAGGGACTATACTTGATTTTTTTTACAACAAAATAACTTAAAAACAATTTCCCCCTAGCACTGATATCTTGTTAATGTATGTATTCAGGTGGAAATTAGTCCGCAAAGTCCTGTCTGTGTCTAATAATGTCTTGTTTGTGGGCAACTTTGTGTGTTGTTGTTTTTAGCATTGTGGCTAACTGTCTTTAGCATGGAGACTCACCTCGCTGCTAACAGCTGTGAAAAAAAAATTAAAACTCATCATGATGAACAATTCTGAAGCTCAGAACGCATTAGCTACGTGAGGAAATCATGTAGACTGAAGAAAGAAAAAATAATTAATTAAAATAATTAATTCTGTTTGTTCACATTTAAAGAATGCAAAAATCAAGTACAGTCCCTTTAACCAATCTCAGCAACAAGTTGTAATGGTGTATCCAATGTCTGCGTGCAATATAACAAGTAAGTGTCACACACTCTGCTCTTCTTTAAAAAGAAATGACTCCTTTTTTCTGCTAAAACTGCATCAAAGCAGCAGAAACACGAACATCCACGAGAGCAGCCATCTTTGTTTAGCTTGAATTAGACCCGGCGGCAGCGCCGGAGCGCTAACAGCCCGTGTTAGCCCGCCTGCTACAATGTGATTGGTCCGAAACGCCGCTGGTTCAGACTCTCAAACCAATCAGGCGGCTGGAAGGCCAGATGGTTTATCTCGAGTTTGTGAATTCACAAATTTCGCAAGATAAACCATCTGACTGGCCAGGTTAGTTTTTCTATGTCTTAGGAAGAAACTATGTCATATGCAAAACAATAATTCACATTTTGTTCATTGTAAAACGCAAACATGTTTTAAAAAGAACTCAATTGTTCAAAACTGCAGAAGTGAACCCCGTGTTTTACCCAGAATCTGAATTTTTGCCGTCACTTCTAGTAAATTCAGACAAATGTGCAGGAATTTGTGGTAGGTGAACTAGAGTATTAGTTGTAGAAAGATACAAGACTACTCAAACTTGAATCACTTTTAGAACATTTGAGTATAATACTGAAAAAACACTGCTAAAAACACAGAGATAGATATACAATAGATTCTATGTTCCTCTTTTAACGTTTTCCTATTCACCTGTAGAGTCTGTCCCTAAGTCTTTTGATCTTTCGATATTCTTTCTGACATTAACATTCTTCTGTCCAGGTTGTAAAAATCTCCTCTCATCTCTCCCTCTCTCTCTCTCTCTCTGTTTTACTGTAAGCTCCATTATACCCATTTGGAGACAGTGGGTCAAGCGCTAATTTGCACCGCGGAGCTCGTAATGTTCCCAGGCCTCGATTATGGGCCGGGAGGAGGGCGGCCATTTTAATAGAACATGTAACGGTTATTATGGGCGAGGTGAGGAGGAGAAATCAGAGGAAATAACACAATTAGCAGCCGGCCGAACGCGCGAGGGAGCCGGCTTTAAAGGCTGAACTGCATCACTGTTCACATCTCAGCGATCCCGGGCAATTAGACAACATTATCACTCCGGTTTTGGGGCTTGGGTTTCGTCGGGAATAAAAGGAAATGCTTGATTTTTAAACTGACCTGTTATTTGAATTGTCTTTTGGCATTGTTGTTGAGAAGATTGTGCTGTGGAGATGCAAGTCAGTTTTTATGGCAATGTGAACAGCACAATTTCTCCCAAATCCGACCCATTAACCTGACTCACGCCGGATTGATGTGAGTCATTATTAAAAATTGGGAACGTCTTGGCAGTATTTTGAATCTGATTGGTTGAAGATTTGTTTAGATCTGAAAGTAGCCAAGAAGTCATGTTTTTTTGTTGCTGTTAAATCCAGTTGAGAGTGGGCTGGGTGCCTAAAAACCATAGAAAACGTTCGGGAAATACTTGAAAACGTGACGCACTTTCTGTGCCATTTTTCGGTTCCTTGGCTTTAAATCTCTGCGTCGATAAACAGAGAACAAACACCACACATGCCACACGTTTGCTCTCTACAATGACACGAACTACGCTCCACAAACACGACAGTTCATTTCCTACATTCTCCCAAACAAACCGCGTGACCATAGGACAGCTAGAGGACAATTCACATCTCACCTCTCTCAAACAGACCGTGCTCTGCAGCTGCAAGTGTCACAAACAAATTGCAGTGTGTCGGCTTAACTTTTTAAAAAGAAAAACGAAGAAACATCGGGTCCGTATTCAATTAAAACAGTCTGCGTGTTGAGCTTCATAAAGCTTTGTGATCAAATCAGTCTGAAGTTTACGCAGAAGAATGTCGCCAAACACATAATATAATCTAAACATCCTCCTACTCATCGCTGCAGTTGAAATATGATCCCAAATGTGAACCGCTGTGGGCGTCTGTACAGCAGCTAAACAAGTCTGAGTAACACATTTATGTAATCCAGCCTTTCTCCTTTTGTCTCCAGGTAAAGAGAGAGGTAAAAGTTTTAGTGTCAAAGGCAGTTGTTGTGTCGCTCCTTTGTTCCAGCGCTGCGTGTGGCGACAAAGTGAAAGTGAAACTTAACTCGCTCCATGTGGGAGTCCACGTGAGGAACAGCTGATTCATTTGCAGTGCTTTGTTTTGAGTCTTAACTGAACAGACTATAAGTGTGTTTTAAAATATAGTTTGACAAATGTAACATTGTTTGAAGGCTGAAAAAATAATTAACATTTGAAAAAAAGCAAGAAACAAAAAAAAAAAAGAACAGTTAAGGAACCGGTCTCGAAAGCCAGTACTGTTACAAGTACTGGTATTTTAAAAAGTCTAATGGTGCCCAGGCCTATTATTACTACATCATGGTATTTCATCATTACCTTTGTATTGCAATGTTTTTGGATTTGAAATTTGTATATTGTATCTTCGGTGCTATGTATCACGTGACTTTTTTAAGCTTTAGCCTACATGGCTCTTGTGGCAATTTTTTTGTAAGTAATGCTTTCTATGTTTGATGAGCACCTGGTTCATACTTCCTTCGATCCAGTCGCACTCACTACTCTTGTTTTTTATGGTACCCAGCCCTAGTCGAGAGATCACTTGTGCTTGTTTTTCAAAAGTCAAAGTACATCTGCGAAAATAGTGGGATTACATTTGTCACGTTTCAGGCCTTTTTTTTTTTTTTAATGAATTTTGGTTTAGGCCATGTGGTGACATTTTCTTTAGGTTTAACAAATAAGTTACTCAAATGTATAAGTTTAGGGCTGAGGCTTGGGATTCATAAGACTTACTTGTTAAACCCAAAGAAAATGTCCCTACGTGGCTTCAAACTAAATCTCCTCCTTTTGGCTTTTTGTAACATATGGACGTATGAAAATGTGCTCATCATACGTCTTTGACATTTCTTTGTATATCTATGTTTTCCTCTGAGACTGGACTGGCTGTGCTGTGATTGGTCCATCTCTGAGACAATCACAAGTATCATAAGAATCCATCTGGTAGAGTCACACTACAAAGCTTATGTCACTGTCATGTGTTACTACTCTGGCTCAGGAGCAGCAACGAAGAGAGGGAGACCACACAAAAGTAAAGTTTAAGGAGATTTATTAACAAAAGAACGTGATTGTGTAAGTCAGTGGTGTGTGCAGCGTTGTAGTGCGTGTGGTGAGTGGATGTGTAGATTAATCAAACTAAAAACTAAACGGAGACAGCCGATGGCCAAGGTCCTCAGGAGCAGGCAGGTGAAGGCAGAGAGAGCCAGCAGTTCAACAAAGAGAGCCTTATATGCCCAGGTGATTCTGTGAGACTGATTAGGGCGACGCCCACAGGACTGGACAGAAACAGATATCAGAGAGGCCTCCCCTGGGCCGTCACACTCCCCCCAGAAGAGTTGACTGCTGAACTTCACAAGCAGTCAAAACAGTACCGCTTGCAGGAGTCTTAGCTGTGCACTGCAAAGACTCACGAACAAAATAGGGTTTTAAGAGGTTAATGTGACAAAGTTGCCGCCGTTTTCTTCTGTCAGGAGTTGCAATCAAATAGTTAAGTTCAGAAAGCTGTTTTACTACAGTGTAAGGACCATGAAACTTAGCTTGAAATGGTGAACCAACAATCGGTAGTAATGCCAAAACTTGATCCCCTTCACTGAATTGTCGTTTTTCAGAATGTTTATCATAAATGGTTTTCATCTTGTTCTGAGCTTTAGCCAAATTTTGTTTCGCCAATTGTCCCGCTTTGTAAAGACGATGACGAAACCATTGACATAATCCAACAGATTATCAGGAGGTTGTTCTTTTGCCAAACTATCATGAAGTACAGCTAAAGGACCTCGAACTTTATGACCAAAAACTAAATCGTTTGGACTAAAACCAGTACTCTCTTGACAAACTTCTCTTGCTGCAAGAAGTAACCATGGTAACCCTCCTCCCAGTCTTTATTCAACTCTGCACAATATGAACGCAACAATGACTTCAGAGTTTGATGGAATCTCTCTAGAGCTCCTTGGCTCTGTGCATGATAAGCTGAAGCCTGATTGTGTTTAATGTTAAGTTGTTCTAAGACTTGGGCAAAGAGGTGAGATGAAAATTTGAGCCTTGATCACTTTGAATGATCTTGGAATTCCAAATATAGCTATGAACTGAGTTAGAGCTTTTACAATTGACTTTGCAGTAATATTACGAAGTGCATATGCAGCTGGGTAACGAGTAACCAAACACATGACTGTTAGCAATACTGAGAGCCCGACTTTGATTTCGGCAAAGGCCCCACACAGTCAATTATCAAATGTTCAAAAGGATTTGAATAGCAGTATTGGACGGAGAGGTGCAGGTTTAATTGACTGGTTTGGTTTGCCTATAACTTGACATGTATGACAGGTCTTAATGTGAGCTGCAACATCACGTTTAAGACGTGGCCAAAAGAATAGCGTAGAATATGATTATAGGTCTTTTTAACTCCTAAATGTCCAGTTTGGTCGTGAGAACAGATAACACGTTTTCTCTAAATTTGGTTGGCACAACAATTTGAAAAACTGGATTACCCAAGAGATCAGGACCCTGGGAACCCACTTTCTAACCAGTACCTCATCCTGTAGGAAATACCCGGATGCTGAGCAATGAATCTCTGAAGAGGTTGTACTTGGCCAAAGAGTTCACTCAAGGACGAATCTGCTTTTTGTTCACTGATCAACTCCTGCTGAGAATAGAAAAAGACTTGGGTAAATCAATTTGAACTTTGAAACCACCATTTTCTGTGGAATTGTCAGACTTAGCCTTTGCAGCGGCCCTGGTGACAGCACAAGCTGTGAACACATCTGGAAAGTTCCGCTCACAGTCATCTGGTTCTTTTGCTTGAGCTGAAACTTTAACAGGACACCCAGTAGCCCAAACAAGATTCCCAGCTAAGTCATTACCAAGATTACATCAATGCCCTCTATTGTAGAGCTGGCCTAACTGCAATGTGAACATCTCCTTCTACAAGACCACAGAAAGAAAAACTTTATGCAACGAAGCACTCAGAGGAACTAAGCTCACACCTTTAACTATAATACAGTCACCTGTATCAGTTTTCTCTGAAAATGGCAAAACTGAGGCTTGAATGAATGAATCTGTAGCTCCTGTATCTCTCAAAATTTTCACTGGCACTTTTTCACCATCAGCACTAAGTGACACAAAACCATCTGAAACAAAAGCTTCAAAACCAGAAAATGTTTAGTCTTAGAGTCTAGACCAAGGACTGCTTCTTGTTAGCTAGTGCTGTAAAAGCGCTGGTTTAACATTTTTAGAACTGAAATGACCACTTTTGTTTCTCAATAAAGGACATTCTGACTTCCAATGACCTCACATGACAATAGTTACACCTTTGATCAGAACCTGAAGACTTAGAAAAATTATTAGGTCTAGAAGAGTCAAATTTGTTGAATTTACTGTAACTTACAGGCTTAGAGAAACAAAATCAGAGGAAAACTTCTCCTATCCTTCCCCTTATGTGCCAAAACATACTCATTGCAATTGATTGCTGCCTCTGAAACAGTGTTTACCCTCGCTCGACTATGTGAGTAGCAACTTCTGGTGGAACACAATCGACAAACTGTTCAAGAACCACTAGATCACAAAGCTTCTCATAAGTCGAAACATCCAAGGCAGAACACCACTTCTGGAAATGTCTACAAAGATCGCTGGCAAACTCAACATGTGAATGTCTTTAGCCTTACCTCCAACGATCCTGAATCGCTGTTTTAGGACTTATGGTATCATACTAGTCGATAAACAACTGAGATAAATTCCTATCACTCACAAATAACTATACATCAGCCTCTTTATCTAAGAACAGTTCAGTGAAGTGAGAAATACCAACACTATACCCTGAGCATCTCATCGCATCCCTCTCTATCGAACTTGAGGAGAGTACATAAACAATATGCCTTTAAGACCTGTAGGATCGTGTCATCATAGATGCTAGAAAAGGATACTGACACTCCAAAAACACAGGCAATGTATTTATTGTGTTTATGCCACTTTATTTGTTGATTCTCGCTCCACGTTCAAAACCTACCATCTTTAATTTAGTTCTACCCTCTCTCGCTCAGACATAAGCTTGACCCCAACAAAAAAACTGTGTGTATCATGAAAGTCCTATAATGTCACTTACTTCTGCACACAATCCCACCTCAGGAGCCTACACAAGACGTACACAGCTAGCTTAATGACTTATCTCTGTGCCAAGCAACGTGTCAATAGTCATCCTAGTGAACATCTCACACACATCATAGTAGCTCAAAAGCATTACCCAAGATGAGATGATCATGACCGAACCCATCTTTAAATAGTTATGTTTCATGTGCTCCAATTCTGGCATTTTAACCTATTCACCTTTTCCAGCACATGGTGTCAGCTATATTATGAACTCAATGAATGTGGTAGAATATATAGTTTTTGTGGAAAAAGAATAATACTCCCAAAGAGTAGAGTTGTTTTACCATATATTGTTTTATTTCTCCGATTTATCCATAAAACATCTAACATCGCGTCATATCACGTATTTTTTGGTCGTCAGGACTACACACTGGGCTGAACGACAGTTTACTAGGGTCTCTATTTTAGTGCAAGGTACTTAGTTTCAGATTTACCAACCTAATTACACAACAGAGTCAATCTAACCTAAAATTACTCTTCCCTCACAAACCCCAATTAGGTAGAAATGTCATTCCTCTCAGATGCACCTATGCACACTCTCCAAAAAATCACTCTATGACCTATTAAATGTGTTCCAATATGTTTTTGTCTACTTAATATCACTGGCGCATCTACCTACACGGTTTATTTTAAAATGAATGTACATTAGCTTACTTTCTAACTAATAAGTGCTATCTTATTATCAACAAAAAAACACAAAATACGTACAGGTTACAATTTATTACCATGATATGCACCTTCTGGTAGACTAATCAATATAGGTTTAATTTGAAGATGCTTTTCTCTTACTGCTTGTATAGTCGTGTTAGATACTACATGAGTATATGATAGATACTTTTACTGCTTGAGAATTAGCCTATTTGACGCACTAAAATTGTTGTGTGATGTAGAAGCACTAACTTATTATATGATGATGTATTGTAAAGTTGCTCTAAAATATGAAAGTCTATCAATTGAGTTGAAATTTAATGAATGTGATGATCCCTTTGAGCTTGTAACTTACACTTTAGAACCATAAATATATGATTTGATCTTATCGTGCAACCTAGATTGCTATTCTAGTGAATATGCAGTGAAATTTGTTGCTCACAGGGGCGGGGTGGAGTGGTTTTGGTGGACTCGTCGGGGTATGAGTAGTTGACTTAATGTCGCTTGACTCAAGTATCTCCCCATACCTCTGTGGAGCTGATCATACCACTCTCGGCACTCAGTGTGCCAAGCATCTCTCCTTACTTGTATTCCCTCTCATAACACTCTCACGCCTATGGATGTACAAACATTCTTTAGTTATAGCACATGATTCGTTTTGTCGAGGAAACCGAATGAGAGCTCACACTCTCATTCTTTTTTTTTTTTTAGTATGTGCATCATCTATGACAAAAGAATGGATTTAACATTGGATACTCAGGCGCAACTAACATATGGTCTGGCTAGTTGCTACGGATTCCTTATTGAGGTAAGAACTTTGACTTGTCATGCAATCTTGCACTTTAGATGTATTATTAATGGATGTATGTGGTTGTTTTCAACGCTCTGGGAATGAAAGCATGTATTGCTACTAGATGTGCAGAAACATCAAGCCAGGTAATATTTTTTGAACACTTTTCTTTCTGCAAACAATTCTGACTTGTTAGGACCGTGTTTAAGGCGGATAACCAGTGCCACATTACCTAAGTACAAAATTATGGAAACTCTATCACAGCACCACAACTATTTTAACTCCACATCAAGACACAGGTTATAATTTTCCCGAGCCAGACTCGATTTGAGCTATTTCAGCAACTACAAAGCCATCGCCACTATACTCAGCTTAAGCAGTGTCAACCACTATAATGTTTAAGGCACCAGTTACTAGTTACACCGTCTCTGTCTGAGTGTCTATTGATGCACCATCCCCTTAGGGCTAGGATGGTTGGTAACCGCGGGTTTGGTACTTTCGCTAGCAATGGCTCCCTGACCAACTCGAACTGTAAGTGGAGGCTTTAGGTGGCATACTGTGTTTGCTATAAGCACAGCAGACATCAAGGAGTGGAACACGCAAGTGTTGGTCTAAATTCTTCTGCCAGCATATATTTTATTTTCAATTGTACTATGGTGGATTGTGTGTTCCAATTAATCTACTTATTTAGAGAAAAGAATTCAAGTTTATTCTCATGATAAATGTACTTTAAAAGCATGGCCTTTAATCGTCTATTACCAGCCGCACATTCTCTTTATTGACTTCACAGTCATACTACTACTACAAGAAGAACACAAAAAGATGTCAATGTTCACTGTATTTGAAAAATGTCTTTATGTATTATATTACTTTGGTTAAACTCTCGAATAGTAAGATAACGCATTTAAGTAAGACTTCTATCTACAACCAGGTTACAAACCTCACTAGTAATAAGTCAATTAGTTATATACACGTCCTGCAGGTCAAAACGTTCTTGCAATACCGTGTATATACATTAGTTTCGCTAACATCAGAATTAGAGTTTTACTAACACCAATTTTCTGACACGTTCATCTTCTTTGTTCCTCTTCTTTAACAGATCCAGATAATCATACACAAATATAACTCAATGTATTCTCAGTTTATGCAGAAATAAACACAAAGAGCAGATTGGTGAAAATGAAGTCGTATAAATAGACTTGATTTTGTCTATACTGATAATAATTTTCAGATTGGAATACAAGACAACTGCTCTCAGTTCTAAAAATCACGTCATCTATAACTAATTACTTCGAAGGCCTGCTTTTCTCTAGCAAGGCATGACATCCATTGTGGGAAGTACTGCAATTCCATACACAGTCCACATGCTTGGCTGTAACCCCCAGAACTCAGTGTGCCTCGTAAGCATAATATAAGTGCATTCATTCTGCATGCTGCATCTGTTGTTACAATTGTTACATAATTATTAATACTTGAGAAGTACAATGTCTTAACAAGATACGATGAAAAATTCCAAACAGAATATATTGCACTAGCTGGCTCTCCGTTTAGTCACAAACCACTAACACACACTCTTGTTCCTAATCCACCAGATGCGTTGTTCAAATACATGGAAATACAACTTTCACGACCAGTCTCGACTTCTTCAACCGCCGAACATTTACACATATGACACGGACGCTATGTTCATCCCACACTTCTGTTTACTGCTCATCTGTGCTTTTGTTTCGCTGCTCACCACCACATTGCTCACTCGCGCACACTGACAGACAAAAACTAACAAGTCACAAGAATTTAATTTTCGAGTGTACCCGTAAACAGTCCCTCCAGCTGATTTTTGGGTATATTTGTTGCAATACACACCAACTGTGTAACTCACACATCACAGATATGCAATTATCCTTAGCTCTTGATCTTCCTGTTTCTTTTCTTATTGTGGCTGATTATGTTGCTTCATTAATATTCGAATCTGTGAATTCCACCCTGGCTCGTGCCTTATGCACTATAACTTTAATATAGACTGGTTACCACTTATTTGAAGGTATAATTAGATTACACATTGACTATATAGATGAATTATGGGCACTAATAGACAGACTTTTTTACATTTTTAATCCTGTGTACTGAACAAATATACAAGCTGAGCATTTCGGTCTAGATGAAGATACTATTCATTACCCATGTGACGTCAGAAAATACTGTTCTGACATTCCCAGGTGTTTGTGGTGCTTAATTAGGATAGCCATATATGTTAATAGAGTGTTACAGTTTTTTCTTGCACGCATTTATGACAATTCAAGAGCAGAGATTATAAGCACTCTGTGTGCTAGGTAATGTGTGCACTTTGTATAAAAAAGACAACAACAGGCGAGATTTATTCAATGTACTTTAGTAATCTAAGTACTGTCTGAACATCCAAGGTGAGTATGGTGTATTGCGATGTACTCAGTATTGCTTTATGCAGCAGGTCCATCGTGTTGTAATATCGAATATTCACAGTTATCCAGTGAGCTCTTAGTTTCTTGGTCTTGAGAAGAGTGTGAACTAGTCAAGACTTCTTCTCGTCTTAACGAAATTGGTCTGGATTTTGCTATCAGTGCTGATTACGACAATTTTGTGGTTGATTTAGGATTATAGGTCTATTCTTGCCTCAAAGACAATATCCATTCGGCTTGTTATAAAGTGCACGTACGCCTTGCTCGCAGTGTGAATAGTGGTGCTGCTAGCATTGAGTATGCATGGTGCGTATGAGAACGAGCCACTCGCAGAGACTGACAGCCTCTTGTCAGTTTTATCAGACAGCTGTGGAGTAAAGCAGACGGCTTTATAATAAAGCACAAAGCACACAGCCAGTTTTCAACTGAACGAGTCAACTGCCACAGCCTTTGTGTGCAAACATGTCCTCTGAGTGTGTCATACAATCCATTGTGGTTAACAAAATTAACTTTGATTCTGCTAATTAATTCGTGTAAAAAACACAAAGTAATACTGTTAGTCTAAATGTAATTGTTCCTTATCTGTTAGCAACGTGAGATGCCTCTACTGTGTTTTGTGCAGGACATCAGTTGAACTGTTTTCTGCTTCAAAATAGCTCAACTTTCTGTGCAGTTTCTTTTTATATTCTCATAAGTAACACAAGTGAAGTGTACATATTGTGTCTAAGATCCTATTCTGGTGATATTGGCTACAGTCTTGTGTCTCTTACTAGTAATAGTTACATACACAGATCACTTCGTCACTGTCTCATCTATGTAAAGTGCTTATTCTATTCCTTTATTATGCTACATCTGTGTAATAAAAGTGAATCATAAGCAGTGTTACAGAAGTTATCATGATTTAACTGAACACAAGTTCTTACAAACATGAGTTCAACTGGATCACAAAGAGGGGCGCTGTGTTTGACACCTGATTGACGCTTTGACAGATGATTTTCTCATAGCGTTGAGTGACCTGGTACGTTTGCGAGCGCCAAGCCTACACCGACAGCGATTCGCAAGTAGTTTTCCTGCAGTGGTTATTAATGTGTGCAATACCCTCAGGAAGATGGCTATTGAACAAGACAGTCACATGTTAGATTATCCTGAGTGTAGTACTTCCAGCTAGAGCACAAGTTCGCCAAGAACGCGTTGACTGAAGTCATATGAGCTTCAGTTACACACCTACTATCCTTTGTCTTCACACGACAACTTCTTCTAGATGCTGACCATATAAGAAATAAAGTCTCTCGATCTCTTATCTCAGCGCTTTTGCAGCTTAATTCTTGTCATTCATTACGTGTATGGTCCCAGGTTATGTGTTTATGGACGTCACGAATAAAGAGTTTGTTGTGTTAATTTGCTGCATCTAGTTGTTTTGCCAGACAAGAAGACCTAGTTACACTGTATGTTTATTCAAGTGGATTTAAGCTCGAGAGACAACACCACACTTACCGCAACTGGATGAACTCACATCGACCAAATCTGCATGTGTAAATCTACTTTTTCAGTTCATTGCAAGAAGTTCAAGCTCGTCATCATCGTGAGTTAGCCACAATAGCCAGTCAATCGATTTATTGAGAACATAAGTCGAATAAAGAGCGAGGAGGACATGCTACACGGCTGGATCACAGTGCTGCGGGCTAAAAAGGCATCTTTAATCGAGCACTCATAGAGTGATTTTTTGTCATCTAATGCATATGCTATATACTTTGTATTTGCATTTTTTCAAAGGTATCGCAGCTCAATTGTTCAATTCTCACAAGCTTAGACTTAACAGTATAATATTTCACACCAACTCAGAAACAAATCTATCGGTATGAGATGACTTTGATAGATGATGCCTCACAAGCCTATATATTATTGCACGCTTCTAGTTCCTCCTCAGAATTATATTAATCGCACTCATAGCATTACCAGGTACTGTATATTATAACATAAATTTCCTTTTAAAATTGCTAGTGATTTTTAGACGGTAAATAGAACCCATTCGAAGCTTTCTTATCATCATTGAGCAAAATACAAAGTGCACTTGATGTACTCATTGTCAACCTGTTCAAGTAAGTTATTGATATCAGTAAAATAATGTGTGAGTCATGCTTGTCAGTATTTAGACACAGATACTAAATTAAGATAAAGNTTTCTTTATTTGATTCATCTGTCTGTTCATGTACAAACCTGCTTCTCTCATTGGTCAGTCTTTGTCCTGGTCAGAGTGAGTGACAGCCGGATTCAGCCAATCACAGTGAAGTATACAAGAAATTCTGAAAAAACAGATGATTTTATTCTCCCCAAAGTAGGGCTGGCGATACGGCAAAAAATTAAATCACAATTTTCATGGAGCCAGATCACGATTCGATTTTATCACGATTCTCGTAAACTGTCTATTTTCGAAATCATCTGCATGGATCCATAGGCTGAATCAGTGTTGCTAGATTTTCATAGAAAAAACAAGCGAACAATCCTAAAACAAGTGACCTGAACCCTTCAATTAAAAAAAATAAATAAATAAACAACAGTATAATTTAATTAGAACGTCACAAAACATTTATAACAACTTTTAGACATGTAAATATGCTAAAAGTTCATTATATTTTTAAATCGGACCTAAAAAATAGTTAAAATCCACCTTTTTATGACTTGAAAGTGAGGCCGAAAAAAAAACAACAAAAAAACAGCTTCATCTTACTATCACCTGCAACTCTGAGGCTGAGAAAAAAGGATGAAAAAAAAAAAAAAAAAGTCTGTATTTGAACTAGAGCTGTGCAATATATCGAATTTTAGATAATATCGTGAATGTTTTTTGAGGTATGCAAAAATTGAATATCGAGTATATCGTGCAGTAAAAACATGCTGCAAAGGAGCTCATCTACAGAAAAATGTCTTAAAAAGTGATAATATACTCTTAAAAACAAGGCAAGTTTAAATACCTGTATCAGAATCTGTGCATTAAGCGATTCAAAGAGCTTTATTAAACACGAAAACTATTTTTATAATGGGAGATTGCTGCTATTTTGTGAAAAACTTGCCTGATAATCAAACATATGAAAACAAGCGGAGTGTGTGTGTGCCTAGAATTAGTATTTTACATTTTTTTGAGTAGATTTTGATTGGTTTGAACCTGACAAGTATAAATTTCAAATGTTTCGCATCTTGTGTTCTTGACATAACTAAATTTACTTGTTTTACTTTATTGTCAAACACCTTCAATCATGAGCTTTAATAGACACGACGAGAATAGTGATCGAACTCCAAGAAAATTGTGACATAAAATGATGTAATGCTTTTTTTTTAGCTTTAATAAATGAGGCTTAGAATGAGAAATCTTCCGAATCTTGTTCATTTTTTAGACTGTAAAGTTTGGTGTGTGTAGGAGCTGCTTTGGAGGTTCATATTGATTACCACATTTGGGAGAAAACGGCCTTTGAAGTTACAGTGTTCCACAGAAATCTATGAATGAAGTGGATTAACATCAGTACTAAAAGTGAAACCCCATAGAAAGGTCCCTGATCATCTGAGTCGAATCCAGGACCTTCATCCTGTGAGCGTAGAGCACTGTCACTGCACCACTGTGTTGCCCTACAACACACAAACAACCACATTTGTCAATTAAGTAAACGACTGGATCAGCTAGTTTTTTAGTTGAGAGGAAACCTATTGTGTTTTTCTATAACCCGGCTCACTCCAGATGGATCTGTGTTGAACTCTGATTGAAATTCTTCCACAGTCTTCATCTGGGACTTGACTCACTGAAAGCGTTTGGGAAAAGGTGGGCGTTTAGTGAAAGTGATACTTCGAGCTGATTGGGTGAGCTGCCGACCTTATTTGTGCTTAAAGGGACTATACTTGATTTTTTTTTTTTTACAACAAAATAACATAAAAACAATTTCCCCTAGCACTGATATCTTGTTATGTATGTATTCAGGTGGAAATTAGTCCGCAAAGTCCTGTCTGTGTCTAATAATGTCTTGTTTTGTGGGCAACTTTGTGTGTTGTTGTTTTTAGCATTGTGGCTAACTGTCTTTAGCATGGAGACTCACCTCGCTGCTAACAGCTGTGAAAAAAACATTAAAACTCATCATGATGAACAATTCTGAAGCTCAGAACGCATTAGCTATGTGAGCAAATCATGTAGACTGAAGAAAGAAAAAAATTATTAATTAAAATAATTAATTCTGTTTGTTCACATTTTAAGAATGCAAAAATCAAGTACAGTCCCTTTAACCAATCACAGCAACAAGTCGTAATAGGGTATCCAATGTCTGCGTGGGATAGAACAAGTGTCACACACTCTGCTCTTCTTTAAAAAGGAAATGACTCCTTTTTTCTGCTAAAACTGCATCAAAAGCAGCAGAAACGAGAACATCCACGAGAGCGCCATCTTTGTTTAGCTTGAATTAGACCCGGCGGCAGCGCCGGAGCGCTAACAGCCCGTGTTAGCCCGCCCTGCTACAATGTGATTGGTCCGAAACACTGCTGGTTCAGACTCTCAAACCAATCATGGCGGCTGGAAGGCCAGATGGTTTATCTCGAGTTTGTGAATTCACAAATTCGCAAGATAAACCATCTGACTGGCCAGGTTAGTTTTTCTATGTTTAGGAAGAAACTATGTCATATGCAAAACAATAATTCACATTTTGTTCATTGTAAAACGCAAACATGTTTTAACCCTCTGGGCGCCACTGTCGCAATATTGCGACACGTAACTTCACCGGAGAAAACGGCCTCTCTCTCTTGTTAAAATCAAAAACACTGTTTCTACATGCTTCCACTAGATGGCCGACATCCAGAGCTTTCTTTTAAGCCCAAAATTACCATAGGTTCCTATTGGACTCAACGAGAAAGGGGCTGCTGTCAAAGTTGGTCCGACTTTCAACGAGGCAATACTGGTGAAAACGTCCACTTCCTGATACTGGCAGATTCACGTTGTGATCACGTTCTCAGACGATGAGAGCGGAGTGAGAGTGCGCTGAGAATTGCAAATGCGTGGTTACAAAACACATGTAGACATAGGGATAGATGTAGGTTCTAGAAGGAGGGGAGAGTGGTTACGGAGGTAAACGCCACCGGGCGCGCCCGCCGAAGTCCCCCCCGGCATCAGTGCGAGGAGGCGGGGGAGAGCGGCAGGACGTACCACGGAGGTTAGCTGGGGAGGAGGCGGGAGAGAGTTTACTCTTATTGGTGCTATTTCTAATTCATTATTCCTCTAAAAAATGAAAAAAAAAAAAAAATAATAAAGCATGCATATCTCCCTGTTTTTACTGTCAAAAAACAATCTTATTTAGCGGTCTAAAAAACATGCAATAATAAGGGCATAACATAAATAATTTCTACATATATACAATATATTACCATATTTATAATCTTTGATTAATACCTAACACTTTTCCAATTATAGTAGAGCTCTATCTTAAAATATATTTAAGCTACAGCCTTTTGAAAGTTGGAGAGTAAAAACCGCATTTCCACTGAAAAAAACCTTGGTGCCCAAAGGGTTAAAAAGAACTCAATTGTTCAAAACTGCAGAAGTGAACCCCGTGTTTTACCCAGAATCTGAATTTTTGCCGTCACTTCTAGTAAATTCAGACAAATGTGCAGGAATTTGTGGTAGGTGAACTAGAGTATTAGTTGTAGGAAGATACAAGACTACTCAAACTTGAATCACTTTTAGAACTTTTGAGTATAATACTGAAAAAACACATATACAATAGATTCTAGGTTCCTTTTTTAAATGTTTTCCTATTCACCTGTAGAGTCTGTCCATAAGTCTTTTGATCTTCGATATTCTTTCTGACATTAACATTCTTCTGTCCAGGTTGTAAAAATCTCCTCTCTCTCTCTCTCTCTCTCTCTGTTTTACTGTAAGCTCCATTATACCCATTTGGAGACAGTGGGTCAAGCGCTAATTTGCACCGCGGAGCTCGTAATGTTCCCGGGCCTCGATTATGGGCCGGGAGGAGGGCGGCCATTTTAATAGAACATGTAACGGTTATTATGGCGAGGTGAGGAGGAGAAATCAGAGGAAATAACACAATTAGCAGCCGGCCGAACGCGCGAGGGAGCCGGCTTTTAAAGGCTGAACTGCATCACTGTTCACATCTCAGCGATCCCGGGCAATTAGACAACATTATCACTCCGGTTTGGGGCTTGGGTTTAGTCGAGAATAAAAGGAAAAGCTTGATTTTTGAAAACTGACCTGTCATGTGAAATTTGTTGTTGAGAAGATTGCGCTGTGGAGATTTTTTATGGCAATGTGAACAGCACAATTTCTCCCAAATCCGACCCAATAACCTGACTCACGTCGGATTGATGTGAGTCATTATTAAAATTTGGAAACGTCTTGGCAGTATTTTGAATCTGATTGATTGAATGTTTGTCTAGATCTGAAAGTAGCCAAGAAGTCATGTTTTTTTGTTGCTGTTAAATCCAGTTGAGAGTAGGGCTGGGCGCCTAAAAACGATCGAAAACGTTGGGGAAATACTTGGAAACGTGACGCACTTTCGGTGCCATTTTTCGGTTCCTTGGCTTTAAATCTCTGCGTCTATAAGCAAAGAACAAACACCACACATGCCACACATGCTCTCCCTACAACGACACAAACTACGCTCCACAAACACGACAATTCATTTCCTACGTTCTCCCAAACACCATAGGACAGCTAGAGGGACAATTCACGTCTCACTTCTCCCAAACAGACGGTGCTCTGCAACTGCAAGTCTCACAAACAGTGTGTCAGCTTACCTTTTTAAAAGAAGAAACGAAGAAACAACGGGTCCATATTCAATTAAAACAGTCTGCGAGTTGAGCTTCATAAAGCTTTGTGATCAAATCAGTCTGAAGTTTACGCAGAAGAATGTCGCCAAACACATAATATAATCTAAACATCCTCCTACTCATCGCTGCAGTTGAAAATATGATCCCAAATGTGAACCGCTGGGGGCGTCTGTACAGCAGCCAAACAAGTCTGAGTAACACATTTATGTAATCCAGCCTTTCTCCTTTTGTGTCCAGGTAAAGAGAGAGGTAAAAGTTCTAGTGTCAAAAGCAGTTGTTGTGTTGCTCCTTTGTTCCAGCGCTGCGTGTGGCGACAAAGTGAAAGTGAAACTTAACTCGCTCCATGTGGGAGTCCACGTGAGGAACAGCTGATTCATTTGCAGTGCTTTGTTTTGAGTCGCAACTGAACAGACTATATGTGTGTTTTAAAATATAGTTTGACAAATTTAACATTGTTTAAAGGCTGAAAAAATAATTAACATTTGAAAAAAGCAAGAAACAAAAAAAAAAAGAACAGTTAAGGAACCGGTCTCGAAAAGCCAGTACTGTTACAAGTACTGGTATTTTAAAAAATCCAACGGTGCCCAGCCCTATTATTACTACATCATGGTATTTCATCATTACCTTTGTATTGCAATGTTTTTGTATTTGAAATTTGTATATTGTATTTTCGGTGCTATGTGTCACGTGACATGCTCACGTGACCACTGACTTCCTATTTATAGCATCTGTTGAATTTTAAATGTCTATGCCCTGAAGAAGACCGTTTGGTCGAAACGCATAGGCGTCCCTCTCGATTAAAGGACTTTTATAATCAGAGTGCCTCAAACTTTGCCCTTTCTTGTGCCAGTTTTACATGGACTTTTTTGAGCTTACATGGCTCTTGTGGCAGTTTTTTGTAAGTAATGCTTTCCATGTTTGATGAGCACCTGGTTCATACTTCCTTCGATCCAGTCGCACTCACCACTCTTGTTTTTTATGGTACCCAGCCCTAGTCGAGAGATCACTTGTGCTTGTTTTTCAAAAGTCAAAGTACATCTGCGAAAATAGGTGGGATTACATTTGTCACGTTTCAGACCTTTTTTTTTAAATGAATTTTGGTTTAGGCCATGTGGTGACATTTTCTTTAGGTTTAACGAATAAGTTACTCAAATGTATACGTTTAGGGCTGAGGCTTGGGATTCATAAGACTTACTTGTTAAACCCAAAGAAAATGTCCCTACGTGGCTTCAAACTAAATCTCCTCCTTTTGGCTTTTTGTAACATATGGACGTATGAAAATGTGCTCATCATACGTCTTTGACATTTCGTTGTATATCTTTGTTTTCCTCTGAGACTGGACTGGCTGTGCTGTGATTGGTCCATCTCTGAGACAATCACAAGTATCATAAGAATCCATCTGGTAGAGTCACACTACCGACCCAGACTCTTTTGGAAATAGATCCAATATTTTAAATGTGACTACAAAGCTTATGTCACTGTCATGCAAACTCGAAGTCAAGACTCAACAAAGTCAAAAGTGGGGCAGAGAAGGCGTGTGAGTGAGCGGTCAGTTCAGGACAAAATCCACCGCTCGAATGATGTAATCCGGTGGAATCTGAGGAGACTTTGGACTTGTCTGACAGATCATACGTTCTTACTTCTTAAAATGCCTTTGACAGATAGAAGTAATAATTTATCAAAACATTTTAATGATTTTTTTTTAAACATGTTCTTATTTCATCTCAGTTTAGTCATTTTTCAGGATTAAGAAAGTATTTCCTGTTCATAAATAATCAACCTTGTCATTCGTGTTGGTTTCACATTAGAATTTGATAATCTCCTAACACCAGAATAGAGGCAAATGTTCTTCTTACTAACATTGTACATTCAGAGTCGGGTTGCAGAGGCAGCAGTCTGAGCAGGAGCAGATTTTCCAGGGGAAAGCCAGACCAGACCAGAGGGTTAAGTCCCTTCAACATGTCCTAGGTCTTCCATTGGGTCTAGGCCCGTTTAGTAGTAGTAGTATTTATTATCCTCATAAGGAATTGGTTTGCAGTGAGTAAAAAAGACATTGAACAAAACACAAGACTCCTGCGTCAAGCGGACAGCAGCAAAAACAAACTGTAGTATTTAAGCAATGTTCATCTTAGCTGCCTTCCACTGGATGATTGTCCTGTAGAAGGTTGAACTTTAGGGTATCATCTAGGGCTGGGCAATATCGTGATAAAAATGGAATCGTGAGCTCATCCTTGTGACAATCTTCTTTTTTGATTAAATCATCATATTGAGATTTCCCATTTCTCTATTTAATCCATTTGTTCAAATACAGCCACTTTTCTCAGCCTCAGAGTTGCCAGGTTTTCTTCTTGATAGCAAGATTACTTTTTCAAAGTATTTTATGAATTTTGAAGGTTGTTTTTTAGGGGCCTCACTTTCAAGTCATAAAAGGTCTGATTTAAAAATATAATAGGCCTTTAGCATATTTGCGTGTCTAAAAGTCGTTATAAATGTTGAAAATTGCTAGAAATTTGTTTTGTGGAGACACACAACGTTCTAATTAAATTATTATTTTTTAATATTATATATATTTTTTTAAATTGAAGGGTTGAGGTCACTTGTTTTAGGATTAGTCGCTTGTTTTTCTCTGAAAATCTGGCAACACTGATCAGCCTGTGACGACTGGATCTAGACTTTGACCAAGAAAAGGAACTTTCTAAAAAAAGCAGATGATTGTTATTGAACAAAAGCAATTTGAAAATAGACAGTCTACAAGAATCGTGATAAAATTGAAATTGTGACCTGGCTCCAAGAAAATTGTGATATTAATTTTTTGCTCTTATCACCCAGCCCTAGTATCATCTGACAGCTATACAGCACTTTAAATATACTATACCAGGTACTGGGATATGAACTACTTTACACACAGCTGCTTTTAAAACTATCATTCTTTGCACTTTAAATAACTTATATATTGCATTGCAACTAGGCTAGGCTATACTGTATTGTGACTAGAGATGCTCCGCTCGATCGGCCACCGATCATGATCGGGCGATAACGGCACAAATCACATGACCGGCGATCGGCAAAATGGACTGATCAGATGCACCGATCACACTTCACACGCGCTCGTTTTTGTTTTGTTTTTTTACGCTGCTTCCACTGCTCCATGTCGTCCCGGCTTCACTCTGCCTGCTCATAGATTAGTGAAACCACGTCATGTAGCAGCTAGAGCACATTCTGTTAAACATGCACTAAGCTGCGTGCTCACCCGCTATAGTCTGAAATGAAGCAAAATAAACGTTTTGGCCATCTAAAGAATGAATGAAGTGACGCGCTCAGACTGTGCCAAATGGTTTCCCACTGCAGCCACAGGACGCTTTTAAGTTACGTATCTTTGAGCAGCCGTTGTAAAAAGTCTCGTCCACATACAGGCTTGTAGCGGACATATTCTGACAGAGAACAGTCTAACTCTGTCCCAGTTTTTATTTCAATAGTGATAGGATCAATATTGGCGAAGATAATTAGTTCTCAACTCTTTAAAAGTTGATCGGAAAAAATATAGTCCTACACACGCGTTCGCGAACACCGTAGTCCAGCGGAGAGCTTTGCACAATAAAACGTGGTTAAATAGTGTCCACAAAATGGCATCAAGGTTTATTTCATGTATGACTCAGGCCTAAGAAGAAAATGACACGTCTCTTGTCTCTCTGTGTCAGCGCAGCAGCAGCAGCAGCTGTAGTGGTGAGTGGAAGAGAAGGCGGAGCTAGAGCGACACACAGTGATCAGAGAAGCAGTTTAATTATTTATTTGACATTTTGAATAATAAGTATAGTGTGGGGTTGGATAATGCAAAAGATTGATTGTTGTTTAAAAAAATGCAAACAAATGTTTGTAATTTGCTATAATAAATGTAAATTGACCTGGTCATAGTAATATAAAATATATATTAAAGCAGCTAAAAAAAACATGTGATCGGTATCGGCCCTGATCGGTATGGGCCGAACAAATGATAAATTATCGGTGATCGGTCTAAAAAAATCCTGATCGGAGCATCATCTAATTGTTACAAAAATCAACTTGTGAGCTCATGCTTGTGGCAATCTGCTTTTTCATCTTTTTCGATTTATTGTATGAGTCTGTTCATAGAGACCAGGTTCCCATGTAGTTCTCCTGTTGGTCAGCCTTTGAGCGATGTACTGATTGAACAAATCACAATAAAGTGACTTTTGATGAAGCAGATTGAATAGACTTTGCATTTGAATCGTGACACAATCTAAATCATGATTGAGTTTCAGGAAAATTGCGATATACATTTTTATCGCCCACCGTACTTGATGACACTGTATTTTGTTGTAAATATGTTCTTTTATGTACAATTCTTTTTAATGTCAAGGATTTTAACGCTGAAATTAGCACGCTGCTAAATCTGGGGCAGCCATCTTTTTACTGAACTGCACACTGCCCTTTAAAAAAATCAATAAATAAAATAACAGAACCTTATCTCTACATGTTGCTGGACAAAATACAATCATAAACCTCATCAAAAACAGCCAAAATAAATAAATAAAATGTTGACTGAGAGCTGCCTTGTCGACTCTCCTCTTCTGCCTCCAAAACCGTCGTCTTGAATAGAGAGATAACCGGTGAAAAAGGCCCGAGTCATGTGATCGTAGAAGGATCAAGAGCAACCGTGTAGAGAGAAAAAGATGTTTATGTCAGGACGCGTTTGTTCAGAGCCGTTCTTCTCTTCTTCTTCTTTCCCGTCTTTGCCTCCTGCAGCTTCTGAAACTCCCGGAAACGCTCTGACAAAACCGGCGCTGGGGGAATAGAGCGGGGTTCAGACGAGAAACAGAGACGGAAAAGCAAAAAGAGCACGTTTTAGTCGCTATTTAACGTGAAACGGCACAACCAAAGCGAGACGCCGAACCTGCAAAAGTGGAGGAATGCTTTGGAAGAGGCTGTAAACTTGACTTGTGACTGAAGAATAGTGACATGTCATTTAACACAGCGACCCCCCAAACGATTTTTAAATGACCAATGTTATAAATAGAAATTAATGATTTCAGGCAAATAAACTGTTATTGTGTATTTTTGTATCCGTTGAGTTTTCCAGTCATATCATTGGGCTTTTTCCTAATGAAATTGGAACAACTGCGATAACTATCTCTGACTGGAATCTTTACCTGATGTAAGTCTTGGCATGGGAGACATTCTCTTATAGCCACACTTAGCACAACCATCATGTTGGATTACAAGAGAGTTTAGATTTTATTTACCTTTATTTTGCCAGGCAAAAACATTAAGAACAAATTCTTATTTACAATGTTGGCCTGGTTGTCTCTTAGTAGTACTTGGCATGGAATGTATCCTGGAAAGGGTTAATGTCAGCCAGATTCACAGGTTCTGTCTTCAACATCTCTGTTTGGTTTGGTTATCTGACAGTGGCCAATAAGAACAAGCTGAACAGAAGAGTCAAGAAGTTTGAGAAGATAATCGGCAAAGACCAGGCAAAGACTGAGCTTCTTTACCAGTCAGCTGTGCTCAGGATGAACATGTCTATCACAAGAGACTGTGAGCATCCTCTAAGTGATGAGTTTAGGCAGATGCCATCAGGGCAGATATAGAAGCCTCTGGCAACAAAAAAAGGTATGCAAAAGTTCATTTGTGCCAAATGCTGTCAGTCATGGAATGGTGTATGTGCAGCACACTTCTTTTCTTTTAAGATGTATTTATTTATTTATTGTTGATGTCGGCCTATGTGACTGTGAACCACAGACAAATTTCAACTTTTATGGAGAATACAGTCAAGTTAAGTTAAGTTAAACACGCAGTGTACTGCAAAGCTGTAACTTATCATAGAAAACCACACAAAAAACTACATGTAAGCAGCTTCCTAACACAGTCAAAGTAAATCAAAAAGACACTAGCTTGTGCGCGGGACTTGAGTGCTGAAAGCAGCCGCATTGACCCACAGAGATACAGCAACTTGTCACTTTTACAAAAGCTCTGCAAAGCCGCTGAAGTTGTCAAATCAGGGCGTCACATCGCACTGACTTCCATTTACGATTTGGCTTTTTTTTTTACATCTTTGTAATCTTTTTTAAGAAATCAAATTAATGGATCCAAATTAATGTTACCCTGAGTTCTCTCTTCAAAACATGACTTGTAGGACATGTGACAACACTGTAAAAGTATATTATAGTGCATGAATGAGAGTGTGAATGATTGTTTCTGTTTTAACTCCCCATGAGCCATGAGGGTGAAGTGATAGAAAATGCATAAAAATAATGAATACAGTTTTTGTTCTAGAATGTGAACTCTGCTGACTAGAGATGAGCAGGGGCGTAGCACCGAATTCTAGGCCCCAGGTACAAACTTTGATGATGGCCCCTAATACCTGATCTTGTGTTTTGAAAATTTAGTTCACTCATTTGGGTTTTATTTCCTTCTAGAATATGTATATACATTTTTTATTTTGTTTCTATATTCCACGCAAAATTTCCAAGTGTTGCTATTAGGGTTTTTTGCAGGTTTCACCAGATGAAGATTTCTATTGCCATAACCGACTACAAAACAAGACATTCATGTACTTTTACTAGCACCATTTACCCCCCCCCCCCCCCCCAGTCCGACACCCCTGGAGATGAGTGAACGTTGTACAATTTTCCAGTCAAATCAGTAACTTAGAAACTGTCCTTTTCCGCCTCTTCTAAAATTTCAAATGACCTAAACCCACCTCTTCTTCTTTGGTTTGTTGCCTGGTGCTCGCTGCTTACAAACCCATTTACCAGATTAAAAAAACGAAATACAATCTTTAGGAGAACACCACAGCTTAAGGGCTTTAGACATTTACACAAAGCCGCACCTGCTCCTGTCTCCTACGGCTTCATTCTAGCTCTTCGTTTTGCCATAATAACTTCTTAAATCACTTTCTCTTTGCGCCGATTGCCGTTGTTTGTTTTGCACTTTGAGAACTGTAACGACATTACGGATGCTTAGGCGGCCCGTCCTATAAAAAGACATTGTAAATTTGCTCGGAAATCAGCTCGGAGGCTTGAAGTTTGTGGCTGTGCTGGCTCGCGACTTTCACCGTCCATATGTCAGAGCTGCGGGCGCCTGGGTTGTTGCGTGGATACAGCCTGATTAGCATAGCGCTACTAGCTAGGGGATGTTAGCCTAGCGCCGGGTTCAAGCTAATGAAGAATAATGTGCCGGTGACTCTACGCGGAGTGAGTGCGCCATCTGCTCCGCATGAAACCAAATACAAACACTTTTGCAAATCGGCTACAGTCTTCTGCTCGAACCTAGCAGACCTCTGGGCGATTTAGCTTTGAGTTAGTGCCTCCTAGCAAAGTCACAACATGTCTTTAAGCATACTAGTTGAAGTGTTTCTATCAAATATGACTGTAATGGACATAAGACATGTTGTAGTGATCGACTGACTAAAAGTGATATGACCGACTACTCGTTACAAAATGTTTATATTCGCAGAGAAAAATGCAGGTAAGCAAGATTTTCACTTGTTAAACATTGTTATACATTTGGAAAGTGCTTTCAAATCATGGCCGGCTCTGGGCGTAGGCGAACTAGGCGGTTGCCAAATTGCACCACTGATATGAAATCAAGTTCTGCCATGAACTATTTGCCAGTTTTTGTGTGTGTGTGTCAATAGGACACATACACATTGAGTTATGACCACAAAAAGCTGGGTCACATTACAATTTGGGGCCCTAAACAGTTTATTTCTTGGTGAGTATATATACTACATATAATACAACTTTAGAGCTGTGCATATATCGAATTTTAGACAATATCGTGCATGTTTTTAAGATATGCAAAAATTGAATATCGAGTATATCGTGGAGTCAAAACATGCAACAAAAGAGCTCATTTACAATAAAAGTTATAGAAATGATGCTATCAACTTTCTAATAGACTTAACCCATTTATATTCCATCAGAACTTGTACAATATGAGTTCAGAGGCAAAGTTCTGATCTAATGAGTGATTCCAGCACTTGTAATTGTTTTGACAAATATTTGTTTGATTTTGAAATGAATTGTAAAATAAATAAATAAAATAAAATACCAGAGAAAGAAAACAAGTGATTATGTTCCTGGAAAAAAAGGAGGATTTTATGTTTTCAATTGATTTTTATTTATTGGTTTGAGCTAAGATTGCTAAAGGAACAAGCATATAATCTTGCTTTACGTGAAAAAAGAAAAAGACACACAAACTTGAAATTATCTATAAAGATCCTTCTATTCTTGAAAGATCCTTCTATTCTTGAAATAAAGGCTATAAAGTTTTATTTACAAAGTCAAAATATGCTACTATCCGATAAACACCAATCATTCAACCAATTGTAAGCTCACTGGTCGTTTTTATAGTGTTGTCACAAATTTGAAACAGGTTTTACACAATTATGTTGGACAAACAAAATATTGTCTGAATATTGTTATCGAGATACGCCAAAAAATGCTCGAGATATTTATTTTTGTCAATATCGCCCAGCCCTACTTTACGCACAACTTTACTATTGTAAAAGATACTTTAATTGGCCAAAAATACTCCAGATTATAGAAAATTGCATCTATTTTTTTATATATATACATATATATATTAAAAAAAAAATCAAACATGACCTTGCTTCAACACTAATATATATCGTAGACCTATACAGAAATAAATTCAGGAAAAAAAAAAAAAAAAAAAAAAAATGGGGGGTCTTAATGAAATCTTGCCTAGAGCTCCAAAAGGACTAGGGCCGGCCCTGTTTCAAATCCTTCTCATCCCAGTAAAGTCATACACATGTTGGTCGACCAATACACCACTGAGTTATTGACTAAATGACTTAAGACAAAACGTGAAAATACAAATGAATAGAAATACTAGCTTTCTGACTCATTTTGGAGCCTTTTTTACCCCACAATACACTCTGTATTCAACTTTTACTTCTCTTCAAAACAACATTCACGAAAATATCGAATATTTGATATATGACCCAGCTCTAGTCTCTTTTGCGTTGCCAGTTTGGTTTGCTGAGAACCCTTGAAGTTAATTTTGAACCATGAGTCTGGAACGTGTTTGAGTTTGTTTCACCACATAACTGTCTGTGATAGGCTCATCCAGTTGTTTCCACACAGTTCTCATCATCCTCAACTCATTTCATGATTGAAACTGATTTCTTATGCTACACCATGACAGATATCTGGTGTGTGAGAAAGTGTGTATCAGGTGATTACCCATGATTCATAGCAAACCTTGTCCCTGATTTGTCAGTGTATAGGCAGACTGGCAGTTTCATCTGTGATTGTAAAACTGTAGATTTATTGAAGTAAAAAGGACACCTGTTTGTCAAAGTCTGATCTCGTCAGGTCTCAGAAGCGAAGCAAGTTAGAGCCTGGTCAGTACTTGGATGGGAGACCGCTGAAACAAGTGCCACAGTGGGACGTTGTGTCCTTGAGCAAGACACTTAACCCACATTACCTCAGTGTCTGCATACACTGAGTGGATCCTTGATGGTAAAGGGCTTTGAGAGCCTTCAAAGTGTTAAAAACTAGAGACCATTTACCAATCACAAACTTGGTTAGAATAGTAATGCAATGACACATGAGCTGGGCTTTATTTATTACTAATTACTTATAATTAAACGTTATAATATAAATACATAATTGTCAGAAATTATATATTTTTGATGATTTTTACTTGTTAACTTGTTCACATCTGCACTGGTTTTGAAAGTTTATGAGCTTATTAAATGAACTAACCTGTTCAAATAGGGAGTAGAGAGTAGAGACAGTTGTTGAAAAATGTAAGAAATAAAGTAAAAAGTCAAATGTTTATCCTACACTAATCTTGCCATACTTTCCATTTGTTGGAGAGAAAAGGGGACTGGAAGCCAGAGTCCATTTCATGGCTCAGTCCTAGCACAGATCGGAGCCGAGGGAGACATGGATTGTTCCACTCGACCCAGGACTAATTAAAAATTAACACGCGCTAAATTAGGGAAATGAGGTGGGCAGAATTCAATGTAACGCGTATTAATAGATCAATCAGTGTCGTGGTCCCGGCTCTGAGCCTGACCTGACGTGGAAAACCCAACGCTCCCACTGACAGTAAAAGAAGATGGATGATGTCAAATATTCAGTTTTTATCGTGCTTTTATGTTGTTTCTTTATACATAACCTTTAATTCTTTATCTGTTTCTTCAGTGTTATATGTTTTAGCATCGCAGCAAGTTTCTGTGAATTTGTTTTGTTCACTGACACTGGCAATGAAATCTTTGTGATTATGAAAACACGTTCAAACGACTCATACTGGACTTTAGGTTTGCTCTCTCTGTGTCCCCTCTCTCTCTTTCTCTGCTCTCTCTCCCCCTCTCTCTTCTGTCTCTGTCTCTCTCACTCTCTCTTTTTCTCTCTTGTCTCTCTCTCTACTCCTTCCCCTCTTTCCCCCTTTCCTCTCTCTCTCTGCTCTCTTTTTCTCTTTTTTTCTCTTGTCTCTCTCCCTCTCTCTTTCTCAGCTCTCTCCCCCCCTCTATTTTTCTCTCTTGTCTCTCTCACTCTCTCTTTTTTCTCTTATCTCTCTCTCTGCTCCTTCCCCTCTTTCCCCTTTCCTCTCTCTCTCTCTTTCTCTGCTCTCTCTCCTCTTTCTTTTTTTCTTTTGACTCCCTCCCTCTCTCTCTCTTTTCTCTCTCTGTGTCCCCTCTTTCTCTGCTCTCTCTCCTCTTTCTTTTTTCTCTTGTCTCCCTCAATCTGTATCTCTCTCCCTCTCTCTCTGCCCCCCATCTCCCTCCCTCCCCCTTTCCTCTCTCTCTTTCTGTTTTTCTCTCTCTGTGTCCCCTCTCTCTTTCTCTGCTTTTTCCCCCCTCTCTTTTTCTCTCTTGTCTCTCTCTCTCTCTCTTTTTTTTCTCTTGTCTCTCTCTCCCCATCTCTCTTTTCTCCCTCTCTCTCTGCTCCTCCCCCTCTCCCTCTTTCCTCTCTCTCTTTCTCTGCTCTCTCTCCCCTCGTTCTTTTTTTCTCTTGTCTCCCTCCTTCCCTCTTTATCTCTCTGCTGCTTTTCCCTCTCTCTCTTTTTTCTCTTTGAATGCCCCCCTCTCTTTTTCTCTCTGCTTTCCCTCTCCCTCTCTCTTTTCTCTCTGTCTCCCTCTCTCTCTCTCTCTTTTACAGTGTGGATGTTGAAAGAGCACAAGGCCCATCATTCTCCCTCCCTCCCTCCCTCCCTCCCTCTCTCTCCCTCCCTCTCTCTTCTTCCCAGACGCAGGAGGATAATGCAGCGTGGACTCTAGCGTGGGTTCAGCTCTAGTTCTCCTCTCACAGTATATTTATGCACTGCTCCTGCGCTAACGTGGCGCGCAGCAGCTTGTACGCTCCGGGATTTGGGTTTGGGCTCCGGCACTTTTATGACACGGTAAAAAAAAGTTCATATCTGTGGTCCGTTTGCAGCAGCTCCCCGTCCCGGATCGGAGTAATGTGTTAGCGTTACAAGACGACAGGTACAGTGTGTAAAAGGGGAGGTACTTTAGCAGTTTCCTCATCTTTTGTGGTGAGCCCGGTTCGAGCCCAATGAAGAGTCAGTTTACTGGATGGTGGTTTATTGACGAAGGTAATTTACAGTTTGCAGCCAGGTGGTAATGAGTATAGATGTACGTGGTTATAAATAAAACAACGATAAATAAATATTAGCTCTTATTAATGGACTGTACATACTTACAACTTGCAAATCTGTTTAAACTAAATGTAATATACAATGGCGCTAGCCCTAATGGCTTCTGCATGTGATAAACGCGTATAAATGACAAACCCACATGCATTTCACACTTTTATCACACACACTCTAGCACTCAAACAGCACACAAACTGCAACTTGAACTCAACACAAAACACGAACGGCAAAGTCTAATGGCGACTCGTCTCCTTTTTTTTTTATTGTATACTTCTTAACATTACATAGTAGTAAAAGTCAGTAGAATATGCATACATATCAATCCAGTAGTATCATTCAATGAAAGAAACAAAACAGTACAACAAATCCAAGGGGTCTGCTCTTAAGTAATTATAAAATGGAATTTTTCAAGCAATGAACTTGTTTTTGTTAGTTTCTTGTTGAATAATTTCATTTTTTTTAATAGAGGCCAAATACATTTTTAAGTCTGTCATTTTAAAATTATGCCATTTCATTTTATGAATATAATATTTTGCTAAAATTATGAATACATTTGTTATAAAAATCTCACTTGGGGAAAATGCATGGTTATGAAATATAAGCAGTTTTTGACTTTTGATATGATAACATTTTTATGGAACATTTCTGTAAGATACTTTTGAAAAACTGACCAGAATTGATTACTACAGAACATTCAACAAACACATGTTCAATGCTTTCACCATCACACAGACAAAAAGAACATTTGTTACAAACATTTGGAAGAAAGCGACTTGTCTCCTTCTTTTCAGAACAGCGGTAGTCTTAACTCCGCCCCTTAAAGGGCCAGCATGGCAGCCTTTTTAACAGTCATGATTCTGAGCTCTATTCACCTCATTTAGCCCCACCCACTTTTCTTGGCAGTGCACTTCCTGTTTAGCTGCAGTTAGCTTGTACAGTTCAGTCACTGGGTTTATTTTAACTGTCGTTATAACTATATGAGATTGTTCCGCAAAACAAACAGGAAGTGCACTGCCAAGACAAGTGGGCGGGACAGAATAAGGTGAATAGATTTGGTTTAAGTTCTGCATAACTGCAGGTGGTTTTTCCTCCTATGACATGTGGCCTTTATTCACGACGTGTTCTTACAAACAAACTGGTTCTTGGGACTTTCTAATTGACATTTTTGTGATTCACAAATTGAGTCCTTACAGCTGAAAAGAATCTTCTGGAAGAACACAAGTTGCTGACTTAGAAAATGATTGCTTCTATATTTCAGTTAAAAATTCTAATCCTGATATGGTTGTACGTTATCTACTTTGTTCAATACAGTAATATTTGTTAAAAAAACTTTGGCTATACATTGCGTTCATGTTATTTGAAGTTATTTGAGTTTCAACACTTGCAAAGCTATTTTGAAGTCCCAGAACATCAACAGATTTCTAAGGCCACAAAATCAAGTTCCTAACCGTCAGGACAAGAGCGGACTGGACTGTCTGCGCACCCTCCCTATGTCTCTAGATACTAATATGTTTTATGCATACATATGTAAATGAGCGATGTGTTGTTTGGAGCTGGATTTGTACTTTTCAAGAACACATTCATGCTCCCTCCGCACTATTTTCTGAAAGTGGAAGTTACTCACATTTATCTAAGAAATCTTGAATCATGAATGAGACCCTTTGTACTTTAACATCAAAAACCCCAAAACATACAATACACAATAAGTACCACAAATTAAAAACCAGATTTCTGAGGTGTACAGACTCATTAACAAAAATAAGCTCCATTCAAACGGGTTTCTTTTAACTGCCTGCACCTGACAGAAACATTACTGTAGAATGTTGTGTATTGTCCAAAATGACTACAGCGTATGTCCTGTAGCACAAAGCCTGATGTAGACGAGACCGTGGCCAGTTGTAACAGAGGCTTCCATTCGTAGCAGAAGAAACCAGAAGAACCTGCTCATTTCATCTCCACCTGCTGTTTGAGTGGAAAGAGATTTAAGATTTCAGGAAACTTTTTACATAAAAAAATGTTTTTTGAGCAGTAAAGTTACACATCACATGAGCTCATGTTTTTGTTCTGGACACAGATGTGACTGAGATCTGGCTGTTATTTTTATATGTTTAAAATAAGTTTTGTGGTTTGTGTTTGGTGAGTTTTACAACAACAAATATGAACGCTAACAGAAACAAATTCCTCCAAACATGGCCGCCCTCATCTGTGTTACAACTGCCCCTCGGCCATTTTATGAATCCATTTTGGATAGATTTATTTAGATTGATGTTTTTTTGTCCAAAAATGTTTGTGTATCATTTGTTTGACTGAGTTTGATCCGAGCCTTAATAATTTTTCAGAATAACTCTCATTTTAGTTCGAAAAAACATTCATTCATTATTTCTACCGCTTAATCCCGTTAGGAGTCGCGGGTGACTGGAGCCTATCCCAGGAACTGTGGGCCTTAGGCGGGGAAACACCCTGGACAGTGGCCAACTTGTCGCAGGGTTAGACAGACAAACATTCACTCTCTCATTCAGGGAAATTTACAGTGATGCCCAATGAACCTAAACATGCATGTTTTTGGAGGTGGGAGGAAACAGAGAGAGTACCGGAGAAAACCCACGGTGACACGGGGAGAACATGAGATGTTGATGTGGTCCGACCCGGGAGTCGAACCCACGACCTCCTTATTGGGAAGCCAGAGCTCTAACCACTTGGCTACCGTGCACCCCCGAAAAAAACATAAGTAAAGTTATAGCAGACTGTATTTTTTTTCCCACAGCAGTTTTGTGTTCTATTCTAATAAGATCACAGAGTTAAGGTTATTTAAATGTGACACCTTCCAGTATTCTTGTTGTAATTTCATGTGTTACATTTGTCCTCATGTTGTGTTGCAGTTGTAACACTTGACTTTCTTGTCTTGAATGAAAACAGCTTCAACATAAATGGCTCTAGAGAATCCAAACCTGTTCACGCGTCAAGACAAGATCTGCAGCTTTCATTTCATTTCATGTCGTTTTAAGCAAACTTCACTAAGATTAAGCTGATATGTCCAATTTGAAAAAAGTGTTACAATTGTCCCCGGTGTTTAGTTTCACTTAAGCTCGAACATCTAAAACACTGACTCCAAGGCGACTTTTCACAGACACGTGTTCAAAAACCCATTCAAACCACAAGAAGGCAGAACACATCCCCCTTTCACAGACGCAATCTTATGAAAGAGCGTCTGAGAGAAAACACATGATGTAAATCTGCGCGGCGACGCATTTTTCCTTCACTATTGCTTTTTTATTTCTCACCAAATAATCTTGTAATGAAAGAGGAGAGAAAACGTGCTTTATCCTCCCGCCGTGATGAAAGAGTTCAGACGGCTGCTCACATTGTTCTGCGGCGCGTTTGAAGTCAGACCCGGTCTGCGTAAAGCCGCCGTGCGTCCTGATGCATTTGTTTATTTACACTATTATTGCTTTCCTGTTTCATTTGCTCGCGCGCATTTAAACAATTCCACTTTCTGGGCTAAACTGCTGCGAATAACGGTCTAAATGTGCCGTCTCCGCCTTAAGCAAAGTCGACGCTAATTGCGGCTGAGATTTGCTTGAGTGGAATCGATGGTGAGGGGAGGATTATTGTAGTCTGATTATGTTTTTTAGATTAAAAGTGTTATAATCACAGTGTGCATTCTGAAAGATCCTTCTATTAGATCCAATGCGTTTTCATTACACTGTAAAAATGATTTAAATGAACTTAATTTTGTGTTGATTTAACTTAACAATGTGAGTCGAATCATTTCAACTTCGATCTTTAAGTTAGAAGAGAAAGAGAGGGAGAGAAAAAGAGAGGAGAGAGAGAAAGCAAAAGAAGAGAGAGAGCAGAGAAGAGAGAGAGAGAAGAGAGGGAGAGAGAGAGAAGAAAGAGAGAGAGAAAAAGAGAGAAAGTGAGAGAGAAGAAAAGAGAGAGAGAAGGAACAAAGAGCAAGAGAAGAGAGATACAAGAAAGAAAAGAAAGGAGAGAGAGAAAAGAGAGAAAGTGAGAGAGAAGAAAGTAGAGAGAGAAGAAAAGAGAGAAAGTGAGAGAGAAAGAAAAGAGAGAGAGAAGGAACAAAAGAGAGAAGAAGGAGAGAGAAAGAGTGAGAGAAGAGAGAAAAAAGCAGAGGGAGAGAGAAAGAAGAGAGGAGAGAAAGGAGTACAAGAGAGAGGAGAGTGAGAGACATGAGTTGAATCAACATAAAACTTAAGGCAAAACTGTACTCACATTCTTAAGTTGAACTAGCATATATTTTTTTACAGTGTAGAAGAGTTAGTTAGCGTTTCCAGATTTGTGCATTATACGGCTGAGATGATTTAATTAATCGCAGTTCTACAGAATATGACTTAGAATGGACTTAGGACTTAGATAGGACTTAGAAATGATCAAAACAGAAGAAGGCAGGTCATTTCTGCGGCTGACAGATATATTTAGAAATAGAAAAATACTTTTTTATTGTGGTGCAGGTGTAAAAATAATATGGCAAATACCGACCATTAACACCTCTTTTCATGACTAATTTACATGTCAATAATGTCCAGTATCATCAACACAAACACAACTCTTTACAGTCACAGAGAGAATGAGCTGAGGCAATGTTATTAGTGTAGCATCATGAGTTAACCGCTAACTACAGTGAGCTAATTGAAAGTTAAAGCAAACACGTTTTAAACACTCACAGCACAGATAACCTCTTCTCTGATCCCAAGTCTCCACAAATTATTCCTTTAATCCAAGCGACTGTCCATAGGAGTAAACCCAATTTCGGATGAAATTGTCCCGATCTTCACGAACAGACATTTGATGAGATAAAAGTCTCTTCTGTTGTTACAGGCGTCATCTGTGATGAAGTTATTTCTTTCACTAGCAAGGATCACACCACACAAAGAATGCAATTAAGATATTTATTGATGATTGATTGATGGCTGGATTGAGAGACTGTGGATGGGGCTCCGTCTCGGCGATCCATTTAGCCGATTCAGGACCCCCCCACCTGTAGATGGAGATGTCTTCAGCAGGAGGACAGATGAGATGTGGGGTGGAGGGTGGGGTCGAGAGATCTGAGACAAGACGTGTTGTTAGGAAAGGACTGTTTAAGTAGAGGCTTCTGGGTAATTGGCGGTGTGTCCGAGAAGACGAGCGAGGCGTGGTTTCCTGGTGCAAAGATGCTGTGGTCCTGCTTCTGAAACTCAGTTAATATACATTAACTCCCATTTCTTGAGTTAGTAGTTGAGAGCATTTAAATCCAGCACTGCCCAGAGTGTTAGCCTGGTGCTGCGTTCAGGTGCAGTCCGACAATAAAACAACTCCACAAATAAATGTAATAACCGCACTAAATACTGATTTGATTCTTGATTATAAAGGTTTTATTCTGGAAGATCTATGCTTTAAAATGAGGTACAACATGTCTAAATATCGACAAATTATCTGCGATATTTTGTCCGATAACCGATAAGCCTGTAAGTATTCATATCTGCCAAAAATATTGGCCAACCGATATATCGGTCTGGCTACTTAAAACAATTCCTAATCTTTGTTCTGGTTGTGTTTTGGCGAGTCCATGTTGAACTAGTTTAGAGCATTGAGGAGAAAACAATGTGTTTCAAATCATTCTGTAATCGTTTAATAAAAGCACAGATTAAAGTTAAAACCAAATGATTTTCATGTGTTTGTCACAAAGACATGAGAGAATGAGCTTCTGTCTTGTACAACAGCTTCACATTAGTGTTTAGTCTCAGATCAGATTGTTTAAGTGGTCAGTCTAAGTAAATGTTCTATGTCCAGGGCTTTAGAGTCAAATAGATTTCACACAAACATCATCAGGGAAACGTTTGAACGAGAGAAGAAGGTGGACAGTCATCAGATGAACAGAAATGATTCAGAGCGCCATTAATGCTTCTAAATGTGTGAAATGACCCTACTTATATAAATATACTGACATTTTTTAATAGGGAATGTTATTCGCTTGAAACCCATGAATAAGCAACAACCAATGATTCCTTCTGCGTCACTCTTTAGCTCCAAAATGTGCAACATGTGAGTCTAAACCAGCTCATGTTACAAAAGAGTCATTCCAGTCTGCAGGTCCATGTTGTGGTTCTCACATGTGTGGATCCAATTAAAGTGCTGTGGACATGAGAAATGAGCAAAAACCCGATCGATCTGCTGCCTCTATTTTGGTCAGAGACAGAGAGCGTTAAAGAGGAGCTGGTACACACTGTTTCTTGTCGTGTTTTTTGTATGCTCAATACTATGAAAGTCCTCTGTGTTTACTGCAGCTGTGCTAAACTTACAGACTTATACATGAGCCAAAACATGTTTTTTTCAATCAGAACATTTCTAAAAACAGCGAATCAATCACACTGTTAAACTATGGAAGTTCAAATTATCTGAAAATAAACTAAAGATTTCAATAGCCTGCGCTCACTGGTGCATGGTTTCCTTGTGTTATTTGATAAGTACACTCTAGAGCAGTGGTTCCTAAACTGTTCAGACCGGGACCCACAAAATACTGATGTAACCAAGGTCTCAAAGCAGCTGTTTTTGCTCCGCAGACTATCTTTATATTTCAAGACAAAGAGTTGCTAGTTAAAATCTACAAATCATATATACGTCCGCATTTTGAATCTGCTGCTCCATCATGGTCATCACGGACTGTCTCTCAAACTGCAGTCCTGGAAAAGCTGCAGAGACGGGCTATACGCATCATTTTGGGATACAATTATACAAAAACTTTAAATGATTCAGACTATGCAGATTTAAGACTTGTGCCACTTAAACATCGTAGAAACTTCTCACTTGCTTGTTATGGCTATAAATTGCTTAATTTATTAGTGCCAAGAGCTCTCTTCCAGTTCTGTCCTAAGCTTCGTACATCCAGCATAAACCTGCGGAGACAAAGTTTGGAATTGCCGGAACTGACATACCCAACGTCACGCACCTTTGATCGCTCACCTATTCTTTTTGCAATCAAATTGTTGAATTGTGTCCCACGGCTGTGGAGCTCGGCATCAGTTGAGGAGTTCAAGTCCTCACTATGGAGTGACCAAACAAATCCCATGTATGAACTTTGGTACTGAACATTTGGAATGTTTTTATCTATTGCCAATGCCTTTCAACGGGCACGGCATTCAAATAAAGTTTATTAAAAAAACCCAAAAACAAACAAACTTTAAAGCAGAATAGATTTACGTTTTTACCTTGTTGAATGTCTTTGGAAGTGTCTGTGATGATGGTTCCAGATGTATTTTGGGGCATTTTAAGCAAGAGCCGTCCTCTCTCCGCTGTCTCTAGCAGGAACTCGCAACACATTAAAAAATGAGAAAATAAATGAATGATGTTGAAGTTTCCATTCAGTTTAATCACACAAAAGAACTGTAGGAGAAGCTCTACCACTGAAGTTGCTTAGTTCTGCTTTAAAAAAGTTCAGTTTAAAGCAAAAGACAGTCTTTCTTAAACTGGAACATTACACATATTACCTTAAAGCCATTGTGTCGCGGTCATAACACTGCTGCACATATTGGATTGCCTTACTCCGGTCTTCTTCCTGTCCTGTCCCGTTCTGTATTTTTTTTTTACGACCCTGCGAGCTCCACGGCCGACTGCGCGTTACGAGTTGTGGAGGAGGCCCATTAAAAGCCCCGTACAGAAACACCAGGCTCTCTGCGTCTGGATAACAGTGAGGCTAACAGCACATAACCGCGCTCCACTCATCACAAGCACTTAGCAGCCACAAATATATCAACATCTTTACTGCCTCCGCGCGCCCGTAAAACCTGCGCGTCAGGAAATAGTCCTATAGTTCAATTTGATGTCATCACAAGGCCACTACCAAAGACTGCGTCACCGGATGGGGAAACTAGTCTGACGGTTGTAATCAGACAAGAATGTACGCAGATGTTGGTGAACATTTTAGCATGTGTAGTTTTAACATAAAGTGTGTCCTACCTGCTTACTCTCAACATTCAAGTTTTGCTTTGAAAGGAAAATCAAAATATAAAGAGAAAAAAGACATGAACGTTAAGGATTGTCCGATGTTTGAAGGACAATACACTAGCAAAGGCGTGGGCAACCTGTCGATCGCGAGCTAAAAACGTTCTCGTCGCCTAAACAAGTCGATCCCGGACACCTGCCCGTCACATTGCAAAGACTCATCTGGCTAACTTTTATCACAAAGAACAACCTGCTGCAGCACTCGAAAGTAGGGCTGGGTACCGTTAGATTTTTTTCGATACCAGTACTTTAACGGTACTGGCTTTTCGGGACCGGTTCCTTAACGGTTCTTTTTTCGGTTCTTATTTTTTTTTAAATGTTAATTATAAGCCCAAAACTATTTTTTCCATCCTTTAACAATGTTACATTTGTCAAACTATATTTTAAAACACACTTTTAGTTTGTTCAGTTAACCTATTACTCAAAAGCACACGCAAATGAATCAGCTGTTCCTCACGTGTACTGCCACATGGAGCAAGTTAAGTTTCACTTTCACTTTCTGCCACACGCGGCAGCTCTGCAACAAAGACGCGACAAGATTTGTTTTTGACACTTTTACCCTTCACTTTACCTGGAGACAAAAGGAGAAATGAAGAAGGCTGGATTATATTTCTTACTCGGACGTATTTGGCTGCAGCACAGACGCGCCACAGCGGTACATTTGGGATTCTGCTTTCAACTGCAGCGACGCGCAGGAGGATATTACGGCAAAGTTTGGATTATATTTTGTGTTTGGCGACATTCTTCTGCGTAAACTTCAGGCTTTGACTTGATTACGAAGAGTTATGAAGCTCAACACGCAGACTTTGGCAGAAAGGCTCACCGGAGATGTGCTTTAATTGAAAACGGACCCGTTGTTTCTTCGTTTCTTCTTTTTAGAAGGTAAGTGGACACACAGCGGTTTGTTTGTGACATTGCAGCTGCAGGGCTCGGTCTGTTTGGGTAAAGTGAGACGTGAATTGTGCCGCTAGTTTGTGCAGGCGCTGTAAGGTCACGCGTTTGGTTTGGGAGAAAGAAAGAAGTGAATTGCCGTGACACTGTAGAGTGAGCATTTGGCACATAGGCTCCGTGGTGTTTTTGCTGTTTGTGGAGAGTTGTCCGTGTCAATGTAGGGAGCCACGTGTGGTGTGGCATGTGTGGTGTTTGTCTGCTTGTTGACGCGGAGATTTAAAGCCAAGGAACCGGAAAATGGCACCGAAAGTGCGTCGTGTTTTCGGTTCCAGTATTTCCCGAACGTTTTCGGTCGGTTCCAAGTAGGAACCGTTTTTCGGTGCCCAGCCCTACTCGAAAGACAATAGCCTTTGTGCAATACACAAGAGTTGTACCGAGAGTCACGTCATAATACAAAAGGAGGTTATGTTTGTTGTTTGTTGTTTGTTGTGTTGTTTGTAATTTCCGCCTAAAATGTTTTAATTGTCTGTCTTTGAAGGACTACAGATGGAAATGAGCTGCTGCTAAATCTGGTGCAGCCATCTTTTTAATGTAACTGCACATTGTCTTTAAATATAAATTAAATACAAGGATTGGTAAAGGTGCTGTTACAGCTGAGACATAAATTACATTAGATTTGTCAGATTTATCTGCAAAACGCTGTAGGTCAATGAGGTAAAAATGAGTCTGGGGGACTGAAAGTTACTCAAAAAAAACTTAGGTGGAGCCAATACAAAAGTCCCATTAAAACTTTTGAAATTTTGGGAAATGTTTTTATTTGTCAGTTTACAGTTGAAACTGAGTCTGATTCATCCCAGAGCTGATTTGACTCTAAAAAAAGAGACACAATGTGATTTTTATCTTTAACATTTCCAGGTGCTTCATAGTTTGTTTTGTATCAGATATTGAACATAAAGGGTTAGGCGTTAGAAAGGGACGGCCCGGAATTAGAAGGGACTAGTTCCCACCTACTCCCACTGGCTAATCGTACTCTTGTAAATACTACTTGTATGCTAATTGTATTGTTTTCTGATTAAATACTACGGATGGAAAGTAGCATGTTGCTTTTAAGTATACCTGCGCATTGTTCTTCAAATAAATAAATAAGTTGACAATTCCGTAATATCATCTGTATGAGCTCTACATTGCCAAACTGCTTTAATCATCACCACGGTTACAACTCTAACCACTTAAGCGTCGCCCGCGTACCATGCACGCTCCATTTCCTGCCTGTACGATCTCTTAAAACGCCCAGTACCATTTCTTTCATTAACAAAGCCTGGTTGTATTGTCTTCTCCGCCGCGCCGGTTTGAATTCAACAAGTTGGCCGACTCCACCACGCGTTCGCACACTGCTCTTATTCCTTCAAGCGAAATCCTCTCCGCGGCTTTTGCTAATTAATGCGAGAGCACATTTCCCTCTGCCAAAAGCGTGATGTCAACGCGGCGCAGGCCAGCCGAGTCCACGGGCGCACACAGACAATTTACTCTTGGCCGGTCCGCTCCTCCGAGGCTCCAGAAGCACTAACCAATGTCTTGTTTTATGAGACTGGAATAATGGTGAGCAGAGGGAAGAGTGTTAACAGTTGGGCTAAGCTGAAAATGATGGATTGGAATGATTATGTTTGGCAAATTGTGCCAAAGTTTAGAAGTCAAGTGTAAAAAAGAAAAAAAAAAAGCTTGTGAATTGTTTCTGTCTGAAAAGGAAAAGTAGGGAGGATATTACAGATGTGTTGTTACTGTGAGCGGGGTGGCCTCTCCGCAGAGCTTACCTGTAACTTGAACCGTGCTCGATTGTTGTACAAAAACACTGATTCAACTCACTCTCTCATTCTTTCCCCTATCTCTCTCCATCTGTCTCTCTCTCTCTCTCTACCATCTCTCTCTCCTCTCTTTCCTTCCTTCCCCTTTCTACTCTTGCCTCTTCGTATCTGTCTCCTCCCTTTCTCATCTCTCTCTCTCTGCCAGTTTCTCTCTCTCTCTGTCCTCTCTCTCTTTCTCTCTCTCTTTTTCTCCTCTCTCTCTTTCTTCTTCTTTCTCTTCTCCTTTCTCTCTTTTTCTTCTTCTTCTCTCTTCTCTCTCTCTTCTCTCTCTCCCTTCCTCTTCTCTCTCCCTCTCTTTCTCTCTCTCTCCCTCTTCTCTTCCTTCTTCTCTCTCCCTCTTTTCTCTTCTCTCTCTCTCCTCTCTCTTTCTCTCCCCTCTTTCTCTCTCTTTCTCTCTCTCCTCTCTCTTTTCTCTCTCTCTTCTCTCCTCTTTTCTTCTCCTCTTTCCTCCCCTCTCTCTTTCTTCTCTCCCTCTCCGCTCTCTTTTCTTCTCTCCTCTCCCCTCTCTTTTTCTTCTCTTCTCCCTCTCTCTCTTCTCTCTCCCTCTCTCTTTTCTTTCTCCTCCTTCTCTCCTCTCTCTCTCTCTCTCCCTCCTCACTTTTCTCCCTCCTCTCCTCTCTCTGCCCTCCCTCTCTCTCTCTTCTCCCTCTCTCTTTTCTTTCTCCCCCCTCTCCTCTCTTCTCTCTCTCTCCCTCTCCTCTTTCTTTCTCCCTCCCTCTTCTCTTCTCCCCCTCTCTCTCCCTCCCCTCTCTCTCCCCCCCCCTCTCTCCTTCTATGCGCGTCCCGTTCTGTATTAAGTGCCACTTATTCAGATGAGTTGTGCTCTGGGCTGAATCACCTGTTTTCACAACACGACGGGCGCTAAGTGCTGCAGCGCAGAACTCTGCCAAAACAACACCTCCCCTATACCCCCCTCCCTCTCTCTCTCATTCTGCCTCCTTTCTTTTTGCACTCCATCCTTATTTCTCTAACTCTCCCTTTTTCATATACCCCCTTTCCCATTATTTTCTTTTCTTCCTCTCTTTATTCTCACATCTTCTCCTCACTTTATTTCATATCCCTCTCTCTTCTCTCTCTATCTTCATTCATTCTCCTTGTCTTACACCTCCCCTTCTCTTTTTTTGCACTCCTATATTCTCCTATCCCCCTTTCTCTTTACTACATAATCAACTCATCTTTTCCTCATCCTCCTCAATCTCTCTCTCTCTCTTGTCAACTTTTTTCTCTCTCCTCTTCTTCCCTGTCCCTCTCCACCTCTCTTTATTTCTCCTGCTCTCTTTCTCTTTCCTCTCTCTTTCTCCGTCTCCCCATTTTTTCCTATTTCAATTCCCCTCTCTCTTTTTCTCCACCCATAGCTTTCTCCTTTTCTCACCCTTCTCTTTCCCTTCTTTCCTCTCTTTTCTTTTGCTCCTCTTTCTCCCCTCTCCCTCAGTCCACCTCTCTCCATTCCTCACCACTTTCTCTCCCTCTCTCTACCTCTTTTCCACCATCCTACTCCCTGTCCTCACCACTTCTCCATATCTTCGTTCTCTTCTTTCATCTCTTTACCCCCTCCTTTCCTCTTCCCCTCTTCTTCTCTTCTTCTATGTTCTGCCTCCTGTTTCTCCTCACTTCCTCTCTCCCTTTCCATTCTACATCTTTCCTCCTTTTCTCTTTCTCCCTTCTCTTCTGCCCTCTTTCACCCTCTCTCTCTCCCTCACTTCCTTTCTCTTCTTCAGTTGGCTCTCTCTCCTCTCTTCTTCCCTTTCTCCCTCCCCACGCCTCTCCTCCCTCTTTCTCCTCTCCCCTTCTCCCTCTCTCGTTCTCCCTCTCTCTCCAGTTTCCTCCTCACTCTCCCCATTCTCCCTTCTCGTCCTCTGTCTTCTCCGGTCCCCTCTCTCCCTTTCCTCCCCTCTCTTCTCACTTTTGCTCCCCTCTACCTCTCCTTCTCCCCTCTCTTCCTCTCTCTTTCCTCTCCACCTCTTTCTTCCTCCCTTCCCCTCCTCTCCTCCCTCTCTCTCTCCTTTCCCCTCTCTCTCCTCCTTCTTTCTCCTTTCCCCCCTCTCCTCCCCGCTTCCTCTCTCTCTCCTTTCCCCTCTTTTCTTCCTTCCCTCCTCCCTTCTCTCCTCTCACACTCTTCTCTCCGATCCTCTCCTCCTCGCCTCTCTCTCCCTCCTCTCCTCCCCATCTCTCTCCTCTTCTCTCTCCCTCTCCCCCTATCTCCTCCTTCCTTTCCTTTCTTCCTCTCCTCCTTCTTCCTCTTCTCTCTCCTCTTCACCTCCCTCTCTTTCCTTCCTTCCTCCTCCCTCCCTCTCTCTGTTCTCCTCCTCCCTTTCCCTTTCTCCCTCCCTTCCACCTTTCCTCCCTGCCCCTTCTATCCCTCTCTCTCCTCTCTTCCTCCCTTTCCTACCTCTCTCTGTCTCTTTCCTCTCCCCCTTCTCCCTCTTCTTCACCCCCCCTCTCTCGTTCTCTCCCTGCTGTCCATTTCCTCCTAGCTCTCCCCCATTCTCCCCTTCTTGTCCTCTCTCTCCCTCTCCAATCCCCTCTCTCCCTTTCTTCACCTCTCTTCCTCTCTCTCTCCCACTCCACCTCTCTTTCTTCCTCCATTCCCCCTCATCTCCTCCCTCTTCTCTCCTCCCTATCTCTTCTCCTTCTTTCTCTTCTCCCCCCTCTTCCTCTCATCTTCTCTCTCTCCTCCCCATCTCTCCTCTCCTCCCCCTCTCTCTCCTCTTCTCTCCCTCCCTCCCTCCCTCTTCTCTCCTCTTCTCTTTTCTCCTCTTCTCTCCTCATCTCTCTCTTCTCTCCTCTTCTCTCCCTCCCTCCCTCCTCTCTTCTCTCCTCCCTTCTTCTCTCCTCTTCTCTCGTCTCCTCTCCTCTTCTCTCCTCTCCTCTCCCCTCCTTCCTCCCTCCTCCCTCCCTCCCTCCCTCCCTCCCCTTTCTCTCTTCTCCTCCATTAGTCAGTGATTCATGATGTAGATGTTGTGTGATCTGAATCCGCCTCAGACAGCGTTTTAGCATTTGGCTGTGAGTGTTTGTGCATGTATTACCGTGAAGAGCGTCCCGCCGTCTCTGGAGCCAAAAGTCCATCACGCCCAATGTTCCCGCGCACCTCCCAAACTTTTAACACGCGCTAATTCACTGCTAATGCGCCCGCTCGTTTGTTCAATCACGTTTGGGTGTGCATTAGCGCGCAGACATCTGGAGATTATTGTTTCAAATGAAGTCTGGTCATTAAATAGGATTGTTCGTCTGTGAAGAGGTTTTAAACTGAATGTTAGACGAGCTGTGCTTTGCAAATTACACCAAGTGGACTTAGCACTGCGTTTATGCACTCTTTTGATAATTTGATAACACATTTTATTCTATATTATTTGAATTTATTAGATAACTTTGTAGCTGAGTTTCTCTGGTATCGAGATAAACTTGTGTTCATGTGTTGCATAAGGAATTCTATTCAAAGCAAAATTACGTTTGCTTTGGAAACTATTCAAGAAGTGTTCTAAAAAGAACTCAAGTACAACTTGAGAGGTCAATTACATTTTCAAAAACAGCCTTACAGAAGCACTCTTAAAGGGAACCGTCTCTATAGATGCACAACTATGGTTTTAAAAGGGTATATAACAATCACAATGACATGGGTGCCGATTGTGAAATGGCCCCACATTGAAATGGAAGCTACTGATTACTGATTCAAAATTAACTCACTTCTAAGAACCAAACGGCAACCCAACTGAGAGAGTCATGTGAGGCTCATTCTGCTTTCTGATTGGATAATAATGTAAACATCACAAAGGACATCATGTCCATTGCTTTTTTTAAGAATAACTCAGAGTTACAGACTTTCAGTAAAATAATAGGTTAATTTGGACAGTTGACTCGATCTTGGACACATAAATTCATGTTTAAAAATCTACATCAAATCTACATATGATCCTTTAAAGGGACCTATTATGTCAAATTCACTTTTCTAAGTTTTTAACCTTGTTAAATGGCCTTCCTTCATCATTAGTTTACTCAAAGTTGTATTTGGATTGATTCATTCATGTTGGAGTAATCTTGTATTGTTCTTCAGCTGCAGCTCAAGTGCTCAGAAATGCCCGTTCTCACCTACCACCTATCCCCTCCCACTTGTCTGTATTTACTTGTTATAATTCAAAAGATTAATGCTCAAAGTGAAGCTTATGGTTCAAAACTGTCCCATATTCACTTCCCAACAATAAAAAATAGTTTTTAAAAATCTGTTGCTAGTTACAAAATGAAGAGCGGGGCTTAACAGTTCTGCAGTTTTGAACAGGAAGTCAATAGATCTGTTCCTATTTTTAAGTTGTTTTAGATCAATTTTGTGTTTTACATGAACAAAAGGTAAATTACTGATCTACATATGTTCTAGTTTCTTACTAAAAATTAAAAAAAAAAAAAAAAACACAATAGGACCCCTTTAAAAGTCTGTGCATTTCCACTCGAGGGGTTGATTTATGGAACAATCTAAATGAGAACATGCATACATGTACTAATTAAGTGCAATTTAAAAAGTTCTATAAAAAGCAAACCCTATTGAAATATGTGGAAGGCTGAAAATTTTTAAATTCTTCTTCACCAACATGTAGATGTCTATTTCTTGCATTACTATAGTATTTCTGCATTTATTTAACATAAATGAGAAATACTATCTTTGATAAACAAAGAAAAATAGTTTTCTAAAACAGTAGTTCACTTTGTACGACTATAAACGAAAATTAAATTTATAACTTTAAAAGCAGTAGATCATTTTGTACGACTAGAAACAAAAATGTTTGTTTGTGTGAAATATGTATGAATGTAGCGTACACTCATTCAATAATGAAGCAGGAGTGTATGCCCGTAAGCACTCCAAGCAAAAATATGTATGTATTTATATTTGTGTGCAAGAGGGGTAGGACCACACCTGTTGTAAACTGTTCTTTTATTTGATACAGTTCCAAGAAATGATTGTTGCTCAATTAAATCAATAATAATAATAATAAAAAAAGATATAAAAGAGATGATATTCAGTAACACTTCCATAGTTGGGAAGAATACTTGTAGACTTTTTCTGAACACGGCTCTTCTCAAACCTGTTAGCACCGAGTCACACAGCAAGACACAAACATGGTCTTTTTTCGTGTTTGTTCAGCTTGCCGCCAATACGTTTGAACTACTTCTGCCAACCAACATCCCTATTCTCATGAGGGCCAGGTCAATGTTAAACTGGTCTGTGTTAAACGTAAAAAAAAGAAATCAAATCAGGTTGTACGATATATAAGTACAGTCAGTGCGACGAGGTGTTTCAGAAGACCTTCACTTTCACTGGCTCCAGTTAAACTCCAATAACAACCTGAACTAACCTGTTTTTCACCTTGTTTTTGACCTTTTAGTCCTGCCCCTCAGCTCTGCCCCCTGACCCCCGGGTTGGCTGTTCCTCCTCCTCTCACTCCTCCTTCTTCTCTTCTCTTCTCTTCTCTACTCTTCTCTACTCTTCTCTTCTCTTCTCATCTCATCTCTTCTCTTCTCTTCTCTTCTCTTCTCTTCTCTTCTCTTCTCTTCTCTTCTCTTCTCATCTCTTCTCTACTCTTCTCTACTCTTCTCTACTCTCCTCTCCTCTCCCCTCCCCTCCTCTCCTCTCCTCTTCTCTTCTCATCTCATCTCATCTCATCTCTACTCTACTCTTCTCTACTCTTCTCTTCTCTCCTCTCCCCTCCTCTCCTCTCCTCTCCTCTCCTCTCCTCTCCTCTCCTCTTCTCTTGTCCTGGGGAGTCTTGTCTGTCCCTGCTACAGTTTACCCAGCATATGTCCAGTGTGTAGTGTGTCTGCAGGAGGTTGGTCTGGAGCCAGAGGAAAAGGTGAAGCTGAGAAAACTGCTCTGACCACACGATCAACTGCTCTCATTGTACTGTCCATTTATAGTCATTAAACTGTGTCAGTTTGATTCACTTGAAACGTGGCTCTGGGCATTTTTCTGATTTGATTTTGCAGACGGCGTAATTTGCTTTTTTGTTCATCTTGTCCACATTGATATTAAATTAAAATCGTATTGTTTTCTGTTTTACCTAACCTGAATTTATATATTACGCTATTAAAAAAATAATAATAATAAAAATAAATAAAATAAGAAAATAAGAAAAAAATACTTTTTTTTAAACCTAAATAAATAGATAAAATTAAATTTATAAAAAAAAAACTATAAATAAACATTAAAAAAAAAAACTAAATAAATATAAAATCTAAATAATAATAATAATTAAAAAAATAAATAAAAATTTGCATAGTGAAATTTTATGCCCATATGACCAATAGGTGGGTGAGGCACTGTGAAGCACACAGGTCTAGTTGATTATTTTCACTTCAAGATGCCTTTTATTCACTTTGCAGACATGTATATCAAATAGGGGCTTATAATCTCACGTGACTATTTTATCTCTACACGCAAAATTAAAGATGAGAAAAAAAATATTTTGACGCGAGTTTCGATCCCCAAACCCTTCGCACCGCGGCTCTCCCGCTCATCCATCTGAGTAAATGGCTGATGACGTCACCGCGGTGCGGGAGACCTTGACTGCTACGTTCAATAGTTGGGACAGATTATTACGGTTTTTGTTTGCTGTTAAATATTTGCTCGTGGTGATTTATATAGTTGCTTAAGGCTTTATTTAACCGCACAGTGAAGTTTAACACCGACACATTTAAACGTATAATCGTATTTTGGCCGTAGAAAGCCTCCAGGTTTCCCTTGTAAGCAGAGCTGGAGGCAGCTTTTGACTTGCCTCATCTGGGCTTTGTACAAACTCCGTTTATTGTCAAATTAAGTCACTAAAAGTGCTCACTTTCACATAATATTCTCTTTCTTGACAGTTAGAAGACAAAGCACTCGAAAAAAGTACATCTACAAACATATTTTATCACTTTTTGTGTAGAAACAGTGCATGAACGCGCCCTGTTCATTGTGTTGTGTCTGCGCAGGTCTGAGTGAGGTGAGCCTCAGCGCTGTAGACCTGTGTTATATCAGCAAGTCCTGGAGATTTTGAGGTTTTAAACCACAAAACTCAGTGGAAATCACAAGAAATCAACTAAATATGACAAATACAAAACATTTTACATGCAAAAAATATAATATTTAGTCTTATTGACATCAAGTATTTTTTTCCCCATTTGGACTGGTGAGGCAATGCAAACCAGTAATGTGTCTAGTCATCCTAGAAATTTCAGTCTAAAAAGCACATCTAGAACTTAAAATTTGTCAAAATGTTGTAGTAACTTTGTAGTTTATAAAGCTGAAAAGATTTTTAAACAAAAATGTAGGTGCTCGTGACTCACCACAGAGCTGTAGCCCCGAGGACGTTTCCAAACTTTGAATATAATTTTTTATCTACCCCCTATGGCAATTTAACATGGGGTCCAAGATTGTGGAACCAGGAAGTGGGCGCTCACTGTTGAGCTCTGTATGTCTATGGTTTTGGCCCACATTTACAATGCAGTTGCATTTACCTCTTAAAAGAGGTAAACAGTTTAGCTTCCCATTCTTTATTATGGTGAGGCAGGAGATGTTTTCCTCCTCAGCAGGCCAGTTGCCGACTGTATCTATTTGCTGGACAAAATACAACAACAATCGTCATAAAAACTAATCCAGCTGAAAACAAGCAAAATGTTTGGATATAATCATGTTCACTGTGTTTTACTGAAAATATGGCCTAACATGAACTTTAACATTAAATGAACAATTTGACAAAATGCAGTGAATATGAACTTCCAGGAACTTCTCGATGGGCGTGAGACAGCTTTATAACGAGCAATCCACAATCCATCTGTTAAACTCCAAACCCTCGAGTGTAAACAGCTTTAAATCAGACACATAAGTGCAGTATGTGTGTCCACTTAGACACTGTGCTGTGTTGAACTGTGTCCTCTCTTTGTCCCTCAGGTTTACTTTGGCTCCGTGTTCCCTCTGTCCCGGTGCCAGTGCCAAATCGGACTCTAAATGAATCTGTTCGCGGTGCCAAGGCGTTTTGTAAAACCTGCCCCGCTTTCTTTTCAAACTTACTCTCTTTTGTCTTTCTTTCTCTCTCTCTCTCTCGGCCAAAATCACAGCTCGGCATTTCAATTTCCAAGTTGAAAAGATAAGTGAAATAATAGTCTAATTGGCTTGATGAGCAGGTTGGGTGGTGTCGGGTCTCTGGGGTTTCTGAGGTCAGAGGAAGTGGGACAGGAGTCACTGACGATAATTAAAAATCTCTGTCATTAACCTGCTTACGAAGAGAGAGAGGAAAACTCACTGTGCACGTTTGAATGGATGAGTAATAATGTGAGAATAATGTGGTAATTATAGACGAAAGCAGATAAAGAGTGTTTTAGTCCTGGTAGTCCTGGCTTGGTCTAGTTTTAACTCCACCTTAGGTTTGTTTAGTCCTGTAGTTCAGTTTTACTTCTGGTGTTCCTGCTTTAGTCCTGATAAAGTCCCACTTTAGACCTGTCTTGGACTAGTCCTGGTTTAGTTTTTGTCCTGATGTAATGCTTTTTTTTTTTTTTCTTCTTCAGTTTAGACCTGGTTTAGTCCCGATCTAGAATAGTTCTGATGTAGTCAAGGGTTAGACCAGTTTTAGTCCTGGTCTAGTCCTGGTTTAAATCAGTTTTAGTTCTGTCTAGTCCTTGTCAATTCAATTTTAGTCCTGGTCCAGTCCTGATTTAGTCCAGCTTTACCCTAACCTGGCCGGTCAGATGGTTTGTCTCACGATATTGTGAATTCACAAACACGAGATAAACCATCTGGCCTTCCAGCCGCCTGATTGGTTTGAGAATCCGAAACGGCGGTGTTTTGGCCCACTCACATCACAGCAGCCTGGTCTTGAGGCCCAATCACATTGTAGCAGGCGGGCTCCGGTGCCGCCGCCGAGTCTGATTCAAGCTAAACAAAGATAGCGGCTCTCGTGGATGTACATATTTCTGCTGCTTTTGGTGCGGTTTCAGCAGAAATACAGAGTAATTTCTTTTTGAAAGAAGAGCAGTATGTGTGACACTTGTTCTATCCCACGCAGACATACACCATTACGAGTTGTTGCTGTGATTGGCTAAGCACAAATTAGGTCGTCCGCTCACCCAATCAGCTCGAAGTATTTCACTAAAACTTTTTCCTGAACGCCTTCAGCGAGTCAAGTTCCAGATGGAAACTGTGGAAGAACTCAAATCGTACTTCAACACAGATCCATCTGGAGTGAGCCAGGTTAACTTTACCCTGGTCTAGTCCTGGTCTTGGTTTTGATCTGGTTTAGACCAGTTTTTGTCCTGGTCTTGTTTTGGTTTAGTTCAGTTTTAGTCTTGGTCTAGTCCTGGTTTATTCCATCTTTAGTCCTGGTCCAGTCCTGGTTTAGTCCAGCTTTACCTCTGGCCTAGTCCTGATTTAGTCTCGGTTTTGTCCTGGTCTAGTTATGGTATAGTTCAGTTTTAGTCTTGGTCCTGGTTTATTCCAGCTCCAGTCCTGATCCAGTCCTGGTTTATCCCTGGTCTAGTCCTGATTTAGTCTCGGTTTTGTCCTGATTTAGTGTTGGTTTTAGACTAGTTTTTGTCCTGGTGGTTTAGTTCCGTTTAGTCTTGGTAGAATCCTGTTGATTCCAGCTTTAGTCTTGGTCTAGTTCTGGCTTAGTCCTGGTTTAGACCAGTTTTATTCTTATATAGTCCTAGTTTTTCCCAGAACTATACATAAAGCACATTCGACCTTTAGCAAAGGCCTGGTTTATTCTAGTTCTAGCTTTAGTTCTGGTTTAGAAACATTTTTCTCCTGGTTTAGTCCAGCTTTAGTCCTGGTCCAGTCCTGTTTTAGACAGGTTGTAGTCCTGTTGTAGTTGTGTTTTAAATCCCCTTACTAAAGAATTTTTTGATACAACTCAATCTCATTCTCTCTTGTTTTTCGAATACTTTCCCAGCCTTTTTCAGCTGCTCCATACTACATACAAATCATTCCAACTCTAACTAACGATGAGACTCTTTATCTCTCCACACGGCCTTCTCCTTCCTGTCTAACCTGCCGTAGTTATCCCTCAGTCTGAACGGCCCACACACTTGGAGGCGGCGCTGCTGTTTTTCATCGCCGTCGGTGCAGATTTGGATTAGTCGGGTGAATGTTTTGTTCCACGCGTGCCCTCCCCGCGGCGTGTGCGCGGGAAAGAAACAAAACACCAGCGCTAATAAAATGCTCGGGCTTGTAATTACTTCCTGAGTTATTATAAGCGGCTAATGGTGTAATGACCTCGGGCTCAGCAGCAGACAAGCTCCAGCCACATGTGTTCATGCTAACGCTAACGCTAATGCTGCTGTTTGTGGAGTTTTGTGTAGGCTAATATGCAGCATTTATTGACATACTCAGACCAGTATAGTCTCAGCAGAGAGCCCGATCTAACAAGAAAGCGTACATTTACTACGACATTACACAACATGTAAATGAGGTATGATTAGCACGAGTTCACGGCTGTTTTGTGTAATTATACCATACCAGCATGCCAAAGCCTGATCCCGTCAGATCTCAGAAGCTAAGCAGGGTTGGCTGGGCAGTACTCGGATGGGAGACCGCGGAGGAACTTCAGGTGCACAGTGGGGCAACAGAGGAGAAACTCGTTGTTGTGTCCTTAGGCAAGACACTTCACCCACATTGCCTAGTATGATTCTGATGTGTGTATGAATGGTTGGTGGTGGTCGGAGGGGCCGATGGCGCAAAATGGCAGCCTCGCTTCCGTCAGTCTGCCCCAGGGCAGCTGTGGCTACAAAAAAAGTAGCTTACCACCACCCAGTATGGAATGAATGAATAATGCAGAATGTGAAGCGTCTTTGGGTGTCTTGAAAAGCGCTATTAAATCCAATGCATTATTATTATTATTATAGTACGAGTCACAGTCCCCATTCATTTTAATGGTGGTTGTTAAGACGTGTTCTTATTTATGAATATTCATGAAATCCTGATTCTAATCTTAACCTGCCCCAAGCCCCAGACCTAATCTTACCAATTTTAGTAACTTTATGCCTGAACTTACCCGTTTTACCTGAAGAAAACGTCTCCACGTGGCTTCAACCAAAACTCGTCCTATTTTGACGCTGTGAAATCTCGTGTCATTTTTACTCTTTTTCATATCGTGCTAAATGCACGGCGTAACATAAGTACTAAAAACAGCTGTGAAGTCGTGGTCAAAATACGCTGTTTTTGTGTCGTGGTAAAAGTACGCCATCTAGTGAGACTGTGTTGCAGCAGAAGAAATACTCCCCAAAGCAAATGTTTTTTGTCTAGGTATTAAATCAAAAAATGTAATTGTCGTAGCATTTTTCATCTGAAGTTAGCATTTGTATCGCTCTTCAACCTGCGAGGCCTCAGGCGCTTCCGCTGACAGACACATACACATGAATGGGATTTCAAGCGACATATACACTCATCGCGTCCTGTCTGCACTGGCCATAAAGAGGGACGGTGCTGTGTGCGTTCCCTGCTCTGCTTTTGACACGTTGTCCCGTCCCGCTGCGCTCCACAGCGACTCAGAGCCACGATCACACGAGCTCCAGAGCCGACACCAAACACATCCGGACTCTAGAAGTCACAACACGCTCCTCAAACACATCTCTGAACTACACAAATGACGTTCCAGCGTGAACAAACTTATCATAACTACGAGCTCAAAGAGTCAAATCTTCACCTGGAGAAACGTCCGAGCGTCAGGTCAGCTTCCCCTGCATGATCCAACTGTCTCAGTTTTATAAAAGAGCTTCTGTGCTGTTGCCTGTGAATGCTGCCATGTCACATGATCTCTAAATGGTGCGTTTGAGAGAAAAGCACGCTACAGAGCACGTCCAAAAAAATTGCATTAAAAAAAAATCTACGAAACAGCGAAGCCGCGAAAAGTGAACCCCATAGAGCGAGGGACCACTGTATTGTATAGTTTTGTGAGTAGATGTACTGATAGAGAACTGTTAAAAGACCAGATCAATTTGCAGTATTGATAAGAGTATTGATAAATCTAAGCCCTGACAATAGCCTATTTACTTTTTTTTTTCTCATAAAATTACTTCCAAAAAAAAAAATGTTTGCTTTGTATGGCTTCAACTTTCCTTTCTTTCTTGTATTATTTTACATGGAAAATTACGACCATTACAATACAATACAATGTGCAAATCAAGTCCACATTTCCCCCCTGTTATTTTTGTTTTCTCACAGCTTCCACTAAACAACATTCAGATCCTAATTCTTGCAGACAGGCCTCAAGTTCTCCACATCCTTCATAAAGTCCTAAACTCTATTTTAGTTCTGACCCCAGCGCGCGCGGCGTCACAAACTCTTTTAGCTCGGCGTTCTTTCTAATCTCGTCCTACATGTGTCGACTTCAGTCACACAAAAACGCTTTGCTCTGGTTCTGTCTGCGTCGGGTCAGAAGGACGCGGCTAAAAATAATCACGTCATCGGTTTACAGATGGAGAAACGCTTTGAAAAGTTGTGAAAATCCAAACTTTCTGTCAAGTCACGGTGTTTGGATTGGTTCGTGCATATTCACACCTACCACCTAATCCCGCCCACTTGTATCGAGATCAGTCCTGAAATTCTCTTCCCTTCTCCACCTCTCCTTCTGTCTCTCACTCTCTCTTGTTTTTTTCTATCTCGCTCTCTCTTCCCTCTCTCTCTTCTGTCTCGCTCTCTCTACCCTTCTCTTCTCTCTCTCGTCCGCCCCTGCCTCTTGTCTCTCTCTCTCATCCTCCTCTACTCACCACTCTTTCTCTCCCCGTGTCTATCTTTCATCCTCCTCCTGTCACTCTCCTTGTCTCTCTCCCTCTCTCCTCATCTCTCTCCTCTATCTCTCTCCCCTCTTTCTTTCCTTCTGCCACCCTCTCCCTTTCTTCCCTCTCTCTTTCTCTTTGTCTCTAACTCTCCCTCTCTCAGTCTCCTTTCTCTCTCTCTCTTTCTTGCTCTTTCTCTCCTCCCTCTCACTCTCCTTCTCTCTCACTCCTCTCTCTCTTGTCTCTCTCCCTCTCTCTTCTCTCTCTCCTCCCTCTCTCTCTCTCTATCTCTCCTTCTCTCCTCTCTCTCTTGTCTCTATCTCTTCTTCTCCTCCCCCCCTCTCTCTCTTGTCTCTCTAACTCTCCCTCTCTGTCTCCCGTTCTCTCTTCTTTCTTGCTCTTTCTCTCCTCCCTCTCACTCTCCTTCTCTTCTCACTCTCCTCTCTCTTGCTCACTCCCTCTCTCTCGTTTCCCTCCCTCCCTCTCT
>CM076413.1:12244085-12306968 GCA_038363315.1 Mugilogobius chulae | reverse complement strand
AAGAAGGATCCGTAAGTAAGGTAAGGTAAGGGTATACTTTATTGTCCCTGTAGGGAAATGTGTCCTCTGCATTTAACCCATCCTTCAATGCCTCTGGAGCATCTCCTCAGGAGCAGTGATTGCCACAGTGCAGCGCTCGGGGACCCATCTCCAGATGTTCTTGCTAGGCTTGTTTAGGACTACCGTAGCTGGACCTAACGTGCATGTTATTGGTTGGTTGGGGAAACAGGAGTGCCCGGAGACCACCCAAACACGGGAGAAACGTGCAAACTCCACACAGAAAGGCCCGGGAATCGAACCCGCGACCTTCGCTAACCGCTCAGCCACCGTGCCATCCATGTTTGTTTGCGCATGGACAGTGTGAGAGATTGTGGCACTGCTTCTACAGAGTGATGTTCCCACGAGGAGCCATCAGGATTTCAAACAAGTTTGCTTTTCTTGCGATCCTACGATTGCTCATCAGAAGCTGGTCGTGAGGTGTTAATCACTTCTCGTTACCCCCAGGTACACTACACAGACACACGACTGAGCTGAAACTCGGTCCGATCTCCAAAACTGTCACACGAGTGAAAAATTGTCCCAAAATTGTACAGTGTCTGCATGCCTTTGGTATATCAGACAAGATTGTTGTTATTGCTTACCTTGTATAATTTCTTTTCTAGTGAGTAGCTAGAGCTTAAACTCACTCTTGTGTGATTTATGGCAGTGTTTCTCAATCAGGAGTACGTGGACCCTCAAGGGTTTGTGAGGCCTCACCAGGGGGTACTGGGAATGATTCCAGACTTTAATAGAAGATTAAATGTAATTTGATTAAACCTAAAAATGTTATTTGTATATTTTTAGGATTGTTTATAAACTCTGAATGAATGCCAAACGTGAAAGATAAAACACAATTAAACACAGTCATGAGTAATAAAGTGGGGAGTATAAGATCATTGTTGAGCATCAGTCTGTGGTTGTGTAGTCAGAGTCTAAAGGGCTTAAGTGTCAGAAAATATCCATCAAACGAGACAAACAGGCAGCAGATGCAAACCAATAAAGCATGAACACATTACACAGACGAGTTGGCTTGATTAGACAATTAGACAATGAATTAGTGAGACGATTTGAGAGCTGCCATGTTACGATGCTCTTTTTGGAGCTTAGGTTTAGACAAACATGTAGATCCAGTTATACAATCAGACAATACGACTTCATTTCTTTTTCATCACAGTCTTACAATTTAATTTAGTGTGGCAAAAGCTCTCTTAGAGAACAGAGTTGAGACAGAGATGTGTCAGTTGTGCCTTGAGCTATTGCCTCTGAAAAAAACATTATGAGCAATTACACTTGGGTTTAATTGGATAAGTTGTCTGTTGGGAGAGCCCAGAGCCAACTTCTAAAATAGAAAAAAGCAAAATAATCACTATTGCCAAAATTTAAGATTTAGAGAACACCGCCGTAACGTAAATTAAGTTTGAGAAGCTTTTTACAACAGAACAGTTTTCCCATTAAAGGTGCTGTACCTGTTGTGATCAAAATATAAATTGAGATAAATATTTTTTTACTTTTTACAAGCAGTCCACGTGATTTGCTCACTTACCTAATTTAATGGTGCACCTTATTGTTTTGCCCAAAAAAATAAACTAAATATGAAAGCATGTTTTTCTAGTTTTGATGTCTTTGTGACGTTAAGTAATTAATAAAAAACAGCTCAATTAGCTGTATTCTAATGGCAAAACATAAACTTAAGATAGGATTATATCCTTTATTTGTCCCACAATGGGGAAATTCCAGATCCACAGAAAAAAATGTTCTAAAGAATGATTTTAACTTGCTATTTGAATTGAATTGTGAAGTTGACTTTTCAACTCCAGAAAGTTACACGGTGCACCTTTAATTTAAAAAAAAAAAAACACAAGCTGAATTTTGTCAATATGCTAAAGGTATTTTGCCAAATGGTAATAATAGAAACACTTCCATGGACTTACTAGACAATTGACAATTACTAGATGAGACGCTGCAAATTTATTTTCACCCGAATAGATACTTTGACTGATATGGAGAAATGTTTGGAAAAGTTTGTAATTTCAACAATTATTTTCTTCATTTGCCAGGGTTTACAATTTGAAATACAACCCAGAAATACATTGACTTGACATGTTAGCCTGGAGAATCCAAACTGATATCTCTAAGCATTATTTTATACAACAGAGACTAAGCTGAGTCTGAAATTTTCCAAGCTACAGAAACTTGAAAATTCTGGAGACGAAAAGTCTGGAATGACTTGGTGCAGAATTTCTACCTTGAGCGCTTCAAGGATTAAGAAAGCCTTGCAACTAAACAATTTTATTAGCCTTACTAATATGTGATTTGCTTAATTTGGGGGTCGACAAAGTAAGAGTTGGGCCAGTTTCTTGGAGCTAGAAGTAAGACAAAAGCAGACAAAGTAGTCTTCCTCAGCTCAATGTTCACTCTTCTCTGTGATTGGGCTGTCACTCATTCAGAACCTAAAAAGTGTGTTGCCACTCAAAAAAAAAGTTACATTTAGAAGATAATATGAGTTTGTGCATATCTCTCTAACATTATAGGGCATATCTCTCCCTCTCTCCCCCTTTCCCCCTCTCTTTCTCTCATCCCTGCGGTTTCTGTCACTTGTTCACAGACGATGTGGCCATTACATCGTTCATGACCTAAATGTGTCAGGCACTGCTCCTGTCTCTCTCTCTCTCCCCTCCTCTCGCTGCGCTGTAACTCGTCCTGTCGTCTGGATGCGGCCCTCCCTCCTTTGTCACTTCTCCCGGTCCCACTTACACCACTTTTAACCACACAAGTGCACGCAACACTTGGGACCAGCTGTGCACTTTGCCCCTGATGCAATTAATACGTTTGCAATTTGGAAGGTGCTGGAATACAACTGGAGTCGCCTGGAAAGAGATCTCATTAGGGATGGAACAATATGTAGGAATGTAGTCGCTTTTGGCTGATATTTGAAAAGGGAAAAATCAAAGTCACATTTTTGGGAACAATCTTATGTGAAGTGATTCTTCAGTCTTTTGGTGCTAGTATAGAAGCTGAGACAAAACCAAGATCACTGAGGGCTGAGATCAAGACTTTTAAAGATCAAGACCCAGAATGTGACTCATCAAGACCAAGACCAGTACTATGTGCACATACTGTAGTCAGTCATACCAATTGACCTAAAATATGGCTGCATAATCCTAATACAAAATATTTTCTTTCCCAAATAAATACAATTTGAATTTTTTTTTTACTAAAGTGAAAAGTGATCAAGTGTAATCTTGTGCTATGGTTTTAAACTGCAATAACCAGTACGTCCAAAAGATGGCAAGTATTTTTACTCAAGTACTGTACTTAAGTAGTTTTTTTTTTTAGTATCTGTACTTTACTTGAGTAGTAAATAATCTGGTGACTTTTTACATTTTTCACAACATATCTGAACTTTCTAATTCTTACATTTTAAAGACATGTTAGTTACATTCTGAGCCCATAATCAGTATTTGTTCCTCTTAAAACCACAGCAGACCTGACTTGTATTGAGGTGTTTCTTGCTTGTTTCAATACATTTTTTCTTATTTAAAAAAAAAAAAGTGTTTTAATGAAAGCAAATGTCGTGGTATGGTATGATCATCATAGTAAAGGTCTCATATTATGTACAGTGAGCTATTTCAGATTTTAGCCATGTTAGAATGTTGTCACATACAGTATCAAAAACATACCTCGAGTTGTATTTCATTTTATTCACAAAATATGAAGTAATCTTGATTTTAGTCTGTCTACATCCCCCAAGGGCATGAGGTGGTCTAACACGCTGTTCAAAGGTACATCATGTAACTTTTTGCTCAAAAAATAAATTTGAATAAAAGCATGTTTTCCTAGTTTAGATGTCTCACTGACACTAAATAAATAACAAATGTGTAAATTTAGTATGAGCAGGATTCCATAGCCACAAAAGCAACAATTATTTGACCAAAAGAAGCTCCTCCCTCTGTTTGTTTCCATGGAAAAACAGCTCATTTAGCTATACATTCTCACATTATGACATAAAACTTATTTATCCCCAATAAGGATGTTCTAGGAAATGATTTTATTTCCTATTTGTATCGAATTGTGAGGTTTACTATTCACCTCCCGAAAGTTACACAGTGCACCTTTAAGTTTAAGCTTTGCAGCATTTAGCTAACTACACACATTTAAACTATACAACTATTAGACTTTTAAGTTTGAAGTTGCTACATTTTAAAAATTGTATCTTTGTTTATTTGAGATTGTGCCAAAAAAAATTGAGAAGTGAAAACGATTAAACCAAATTACAATATCAACTCTCGCTTCAATTATTTTTTACAATTACAAGGTGGAAATTTTCAAAAACATTTCCTGAAGGTTTGTGTAGTATGATATGACGAGGTGGAACAGAGTTTTTTCAGTTAACGTGAAGAATGCAGCCTAAACATGAAGAACTTTTGTGTCAAACCAGTGTGAATAAAACTAAATAGAACTTGAGGTGTGTTTTGGAGAAAAAAAAGACATCATAACGGATGCCTCGTATTTATTCTAGCAAACAGAACTGCACAAATGATACTTTTTACTGCGTGACTAGGGCTGCACAATTTGGAAAAACATCTAACGAACAAGTATTGAGATTGTAAGTTTGATTTGACAAAAGACTGAAATAGACCTATGAATTGACCAATTGACAACAAAAATCCCATGTTCTTTAAAACAGATTTACAGTGTTACAGATTTCATTCTGATAGCCGACGCCTGCCCTTCGTGTGACTCTCGTATGTGGACATAAGAGACTCTCCAAACGCCTCGGCATCAAACTGAGCTGCGCTTCACAGTGACAGCAGCTCCTTTTATTATTGATCCAGTCCAGGACACAGCTCTGACATGACATTTAATCATTACGAGTCGTCTTCACTCCGGATCAGTCCGGTTCACCTAAACATCATCGTTTGTCTGCCACTGCTCTAGGTTTGCAGCTTCCTCATTTAGTCTGATTGTTCTGTGCATTTAGGAATATTTTATTGTGACACAGTTGCTTCTAATTGTCAATATTAAACTTTTTTTGTTTTTAAACAAGAGATTCACAGTCATTCCTCTACCAGTACAAATAGGTGGCATGGAGCAGAGTTCTGACTTTGCAGAGCAAATCTTTTGTATTTTTTGTGAAAAACTGTATTTCTATAAATAATTTTGTTCTATTAAGAGAAGATACAAGTGAATAGGAACAAATCTAAATATAAAGCTACTAATGGAAAACTTCTGCTGTAATATACGCATGCATTAAACTAAAAAGTATTTGTTTTCATCATGTCATGTTTTCATATAAAGCATTCTTTGAATGAAAAACAAAAATGCAAAAAGATTTCACTTGTAGTATTTGGTGCGGATTTGAAGCAGCCAGATTTTTAAAAATTGCAGAGGGAGTTTGGATTTTCTTACTGAAAATATGTAAAAATTACTTATTTATGCATTTTTAGATTTAAAATCAACAAATATTATAAATGTTGTTGAGTTCCTGCTTGTAAAGTTGTTCCTTTGCGAAGTGTAAGATCTATTTTTTTTTTTTTTTTTTTTTGAAGAAACTTTTAATGCAACAATGTCCCAAAGAACTTTGTAGATAAAGTGGACTAAGGCCAATAATAAAACATATTTAGGAGGAACTCGGACAGTTTAATAAACGTACATTAAATCATTTGTTAAACACACAATTGTTAAACAAAATGTGCGACACCAGTTTTATGTCATTTTACTAGAGTAATGTACAGTACTAGGGGTGTGAATTGCCATGAATCTGGCGATTCGATTCGTATCACGATACACACGTCACGATTCGATTAATCCCAATTAATCCCGATACTGACACAAACGATTATAAATTGCAATTAATTGATAATTATTTCTGTTTTTATAGATCTATACTATTAAAGTACACTTAAAAAACAAAATTATTCGTGTGCCAAGGGTTAACATTAGATTGTCTTCTTAAAGACAGTGCTGCCCTCTACTGTCCTGGCTGAATATGCACATTTTGAACCACTATTGACATTGAATTCAGTTGAAATCAATGATATAAAAGCATCCTCATTAATATGCATGACGTCATCAAAAGAATCGATATCGTAATTTTAGTATCGATTCGAGTATCGCGGGATCAAGTATCGCGATATATCGCCGAATCGATATTTTTGACACCCCTATACAGTACTAATTTAATCCCTTAGTCTTTTCTACAGCAGAGATTCTGTGTGTTTTTGCATTTTTGTAGAAGCCAGGATTAGAAGCTCCATTTTCCCATGACCACAAACTAAACATGACTGTGGCAGGTTTAACCCTTTCACATTTTTCAGAGCAGCTCATGACAGATGACATGAACATGTGCATTTACAGATGAAGACATGTCAACCGGGTAAATAAATGGCATTCAACATTTACAAATGGCCAAAAGGCTTTTCAAACAGATAGAAAAGAAAACACTTAAGACTGCTGCAGGCCCATACAGATCTTAAATCATACACTTTTTTATTTTATTTATTTATTTATTTAGAGGGACAATGCATATTAATGAACATACAATGTAAATATGCCAGATTTAGCCAAAATGGCTACTTTCCATCTGTAGTCCCTGGCAGATCAGAGTAAAAAAGACAAAGAACACATTAAACAATACAACACATTAAAGGAGAAAGCAGTGTCAGTGTCTACAGACCTGGTTATTCTTGAGCCAATGTTTAAGATTGTTTTTAAATGAATGAATTGTAAGACTGTCTCTGATTGCTGCTGGGATGGTATTCCAGAATTCCGAGCCTTTGACTGACAGAACCTGTCGACTGAAGGCTGTTCGCCTCAGAGGCACTGTACAGTCTCCTCGTGTGGAAGCTCGAGTTCTCCTCTCAGTGGCTTCAGATCTGAATTTGATGAACTCGTTTAAAGGTGATGGAGAAAGCCCATGCACACATTTGTAAACTGAGCAAGCTAATTTAATCTTTTATGTAACTGTATGTTTTATTAGTGCTCAAAAAAATGTTCACACTGGTGTTTTAGTAACTGTGCAATTTTCTTTCCTGCATTTTTAGTCTGTTGCTTTCAAGAGATTTTGTCAAAAAGATTAATAGAATAAGTATGATCGGCTTGGCTGAGATCCAGAACCGATGCTACTTACAGAGAGTGGGACTGGTCACCACGCCCTGTGTTTATTCATGTGAAAATACAGAAGCTTATTTACAACAAAAATCAAGTTCTGCCCGTCACATTAAGTGTTTTATGCTTCACTTGTTGACACTTATTTTTAAGTCCCTCTTGATTTTTTTTATGTATAGAATTTGCACATCCTGGCTAAAGAATAAGTCAATCACACTCACTAAAACTCAAAAGTCTCCGTGGGTGTTCAGACATTGTGTTCAAAGAATGTCTACCTGTATGAAAATACAAAGATATATTATTCAGGCAACAACCCAGTCTCCGAAGAAAACGTAGATATACAGTACAATGAAATGTCAAAAATGTACGATAAGCATGTTTTCACACCTTTTTACGTAAATACGAAACAAAATGCCAAACATAAAATAACCACGAATCTTGGTTGAAGCAACATGGCGACATTTTCTTTGGATTTAACAGGTAAATTTATCTCTATCTATCTCAACTCGGCTGGTTCTGGAGAACACACAGCTTCATCTCTGTTTGCTGATTGGGTGCTTGTACTTCCGGGTTTTGGATAACCGTTGGCCGTTCTCTGATACCTGACCTAGTAGCTGGAGTGAAATAGAATTGATTGGCACTAGGTGGCGCCAGCTTGAATGCAGTAGTCATGCTGGCTACTGTATTCATTTCCACCTTATTTTGTCACCAAAACGCTGATAATTTGATTTGAATGTTTGTTAAATGTAATTCATCTACAGGATATTTTTGTTCTTCTGTGCAGTTGTGTTTCTTACCCAGACAGGCCGATCCGTTGTGGTTGGGCTCATAACCTTCATCGCAGACACATCCTCCCACCGGCACCATCCACTCTCCCTCAGCGTTGCAGTGCATGCGGGGAGGTCCGCCCTGGGCTTTACTGTGAGGGACACATGTACCCGTCACAGGCACCAGGGCCGTGGGTTCTGCCCCGGACGGAGTGGCAGGGTATGACGCCAAGTGCAGGCTCGTGGCAGGACAACGGCGAAAAAAGATGGACACACCCATAAGAGAGACGCACGCTCCACTGTCCACGATGGCCAGCACGAATCTGGTGAACAACACATGAGTAAATATGTGAACGTACTGATGCTAGACAATGCTAAGCTAGGATTTCTGCACTGTAGGAACTTTTAAAACTCCTTAATTATAACCAATATCACAAACTATTTAACTAATTACCTAATATAACATGATTAAATCAGGTTGACTATTTTTCATGTGCACTGAAAATTTTACAAAATGGCCGGTTGAAATGTTACAGCGGAGTCCAGTCAGACCTCTAGAGCAGTGGTCATCAACCTCTTTACTTTTTAGATAAAGATAAACGTGTGTCTTGTGAGCATAACTTATTTAATCAGTGTGTTGTCTGTGAATAGTTTGTGTTTAGAGTACAAACTGACTCGGATTCATTCTAGAATGGTTGATTTGACTCTTTTCCAATTTTTATTTCATCCTAAACATGTCCACGATGATACATTTTTATCAGCCGGTGGACAAAATCTAATTTAAGTTGGGGTAACTAACCTTTTTAGTTGTAAAAGAGTAAACTGTATGTTTTCCATTAAAAAGTACATGCTAAATACAGCATGTTGTGAAAAAATTAGACCACTCAGTACGGTTTGAACTGAATAATAAAGAATTTTCAGGAGCCGAATGCTGATTGGCTGTGCTTGGGTGGTTCACTCCAGTTTCACTTTGTTGTTTGAAAAAAGAAGTTTATAAGCCATAATGCAACCAAAAAGAATACATGATGATATTAACCGTGTGTCGAAGGATTTAGAGGAGGGAATTGTCACATTTAAAACCTAAATTGTGTTTGTAGTGTGAAAATCAGCTAAACCACACAAATATTATGAGAATTTATCTGACAGAGCCAGATTAATTAATCATTCCGTCTTATGCTGAAATTTTAAATACATTTTCAACCAAGTAAAGGCTGGAAGGTTTTAAGATGAAGAATTGTTCACAAATAAAGTGTATTAGTGAAGTAAATTCAAAATAGTTTGCCCATGTGAGCAATAAAGCACTTTCTGGAGACCTTTGGACCATTTTTGTTGACTGATTTTTAACATTCTAGAGTTATTTTTTTAACAACAGCATGAACACGTTTACTGTTGATTAAGGTCCTTGAAGAGCACCTGTTTTAAAAATTTAGATCTTCTCTGATGCACTCACATTCTCTGTATTTTCTTTCTAAACTGTTTGTATTTTGACATATCTTTACTACTAAGATACAACACTTAGCCTTGGCAATAACCAGTTTTAATTTAATCTGACTGGAGACAACTGAAAACCCCACAGAAAGCGTGAGATTCTGAGTCCTTTACCCGTTGCGTGTGAGCGGGGCAAAGCTGCGAGTCTTCACATTGATGCGGCTGTATCTGTTGGGCTGATACTGGTGCGGTGAACTGGGCTCCACTTTAGAGAAGCTTTTGTCGGCCGCGATGGTGTCGATCTTCACCCAGCCTTCTCTGGTCTCTCGATCACCGCTGGACGGCTGCACACAGACAAGAATGATGAGTCTCATTTCAATCCCATTCCTACAATACACACAGTCTGAGAACTGAAAATAAATACATTTAAATGGAAAAAGATATCTTCTACTCAATAGTTGGGCAGAAAGAGAACGTTAGAAGTGAATCACTAAACCTTTTTCAGTTAATTTAAAACCTCAGCTTTAAGACTGGTCTTACCATTGTAAATGCATTGAACAGTGCAAGTGGTTGTATTTGTAGCAGCCTCATTTATCAAGCATCTGCTCACGATTAGGGGGAGCAAATACTTGACACAGGTGATATTTTTATCTCCCACAGGGTCTAAAAATGCAACATATGAGATGCTGTAGTTTCAAAGTAGTCATCAGGACAGCCGTTTTTGGTAGATCAATTGTTTTGACTCTCGTCCGAAAGTCGTTTTCTACTTTGACTACTTTCTACTATGGATCACTCCTGGACGAATGAGGGTGTAGCGGCCATTTTGGCCTACACAGCTTGGAGGTGATTGGGTGGAGACTTAAGGGTGGAGCTTTGTGCTGCTCATAGCCAGGTGGGTGGTGTGGCCTATAACGAGCTGGTGGAGATCTCTGTGGAAGCTGTGTGTAGGGCTGAGGCCAAACAGTTTTTTGACTGTGTGAATTGTGTGAATCTGATGGAACTATGTGTGGAACCTGCAATATGAATTAAACCTTCAAAGCAATACCTGTAAGTTTGTACATTGGTTTAATCCACTCTCAATCTTATACACGAGTCAAGCTAAAGCTATAGGCCCTCACAGCTAAAGTGGCAAACTGTGGATCTGAAACTGCCACTACATTAAGTCAAAAACTTGGCTGCTTTTGAACTCTGAAGATATTGTGGATTTAACAGAACACGATGGATATCGAATGGATCGTGATCGTGGCCTTTATTTGGACTATTTGCTGCACGTTCCAAGTTAAGCACAAAATTGACTTTCGGACCAAGATGCAAATGCATTTCGGAGTGTGGAAATCAGTGTGTTGCATTGTGCTCCACTGGATATGATTTGCTGGGCCTTTTGTTTAATTACCCAACATTAAGATTTGATGAGGAACCATGTGGAGATACTGCAGTTATGGAAAATGGCCTTAAGATGGTGCCAACGGCAACTGAAAAGACTAAAGAAGCTAAATATATCCATCACCTGAATGAAGTTCCACAAATGGAAAAGGACGATGCAAATGGAGTTGATATGGACCAATCTTCATCATCGATTAAGCCAACGAGCGAAGTTCCTTTAGATCCAGACATCCATAGAGACATTTTGGAATTATTAAAAACGACAAACGCATATCACTGAGATGCTGGTGAAGCAACTGAATAAAGCACAACTTCCCAAGCTTGATGTTCCTGTATTTGCTGGAGATCTTCTTGAGTTTAGATCATTTGTGAAAGCATTTAATCATGTCATTTGCTCAGAACAGATGACAATCAGATAAGCTCTACTTCTTGGAGCAATTTACAAGAGGAGAACCCCAGATGTTGGTCAAAAGCTGCCAACATATGCCATCAGATCGAGGATATGCTGAGCAATGCGCTTACTGGAGGACCTCTATGGGACATCCATTCAAAATAGCCACTGCTCTGATGGACCAGCTGCATGAATGGCCTCAACTAAAATCTGAGGACCCTAACCCCGGGCTCACACTAACTACGTACCGGACTGCAGACCGGACTCCGGTCTGCATCTGCATCTGCATCTGGAGGCAGTGTGAGCCCGGGTAATGCCCTGAACAGTTTTTCAGTTTTTCTAGTGAGCTGTCTTAATATTATGCAGGAGGTGGACTATTTGACTGAGATGGACAGTGCAACCAACATGAAGATTGTTTTCTCAAAACTTCCATACAAAACACAAGAGAAATGGAGAGACTATGCATTCGACATTTCAGATAAAACAAATATGAGACCAAAGTTTGTGGATCTTGTTTCATTTGTCAGCCGTGAAGCAAGAATTATTAATGATCCAGTGTTTGGAAATATTCAATCAACTTCTTCTGGAAAGGTGGACAGAAAATCAGGGGTCTCTAACAATGAGTACAAAAGTAATGTGTTTGAAAGGAGTTCTGCTGCTAATGCTTCCCAAAGTGTAACTACAGAGTCTAGGTCACCTATTGGCATTGCCTTTACAAAGCCTTGCTATTATTGTAGAAAAGCTCATACATTTGCAGAGTGTAACAGTTTGTGAATAAACCACTCTCTGAAAGACTACACATGTTAAGAAGAGCAGGCTTATGTTTTAGTTGCTTGAAGAAAGGCCATCTTGCCAGAGACTGCTACAACAAACTTTGTTGTCCAGTGTGCTCTAGAGAACATCCTAAAGCACTTCATGTCTACAAACCACCAAGATACTTCAATCAGGAAAGTGGAGCAAACGGTTATAGACCTAGCCATGTTTCTTGTGTAGGAACATGTTCTAGTCATGTGACGACTATCCCAAATGGGCCGGGGATGCCTACACTTCTCAGAGGTTGACCCAAAGAATTGAGATGGTGGACATGAATGGTCAAAGAGATTCTTCAGAGAAAAGAAATACAAACTGGAACTGTGAAAAGGCAACTTGCGAAGTGACCTTAAATTGACTACAGAATGGCTCAGTGGAATAAAATAAAAGCCAGAGGAAAAAGGTGACTAAAACTGGAATGAGAAATAGGAAAAAATAATTTTAAGAGAATGCCTTATTGTTATTGTGTGGGAATTGAAGATCGATTTACGCTTTAAAATTTAAATTGAATGCTGCTCAATGAAAAGGGCACCGAAATTATTTACTTCCTAATGGTTTCAGCTAGGTTTGGAAAATGTAAATTTTATTTTATGTAATTATAAGTGCTTCTGCATTATAATTAGGGGCCGGGATTGTAGCGGCCATTTTGGCCTACACAACTTGGAGGTGATTGGGTGTAGGGCTGGGTATTGCCAAGAGCCTTCCGATACGATACGTATCCCGATACAGAGGTCACGATACGATACGTATCCTGGTACACGTATATGCAGATATAATTTCCTTAATATGTCACCTATCAAGTGTCAAATGCAGAGGAATTGTATTTTCTAACTACTCTTTATGTTAGACACAAGTGTCTTACAAATAAGCCATTGTTCAGCTCAATAGATTCAGCTTTAAATCTGCAGTCCAGGTTCAAAAGTGTAAATTATATGAATTTAAATATGCCGATACGTATCCCGATACACCTTTTTGTAACGATACGCGTATTGCCAATGAGCTTGTCACGTAAGTTTGGACATTGGTTTAATCCACTCTCATCTTATACACGAGTCAAGCTAAAGCTATAGGCCCTCACAGCTAAAGTGGCAAACTGTGGATCTGAAACTGCCACTACATTGAGTGGAATCTGTGGAAGCTAGCCAGGGCTTCAGGCCAAACAGTTTTTGACTGTGTTCTGTGATCTGTGTTATAAAATATGGTTTATTGTGGATACCTGTGGAATACAACCTTCATTAACCAGCAATAATTGCCTTTGTAAGTCTGGACATTTATTTCATCTACCCACCTCTAAGCACACGTCAAGACCAAGCTAAACCCTGGCAGCTAAAGTGGCAAGTGGTCTTTTGCCACTACAGAGGGATTACACAGTCTCATGTGAGATGCTGCTTATCTTTGCTTTCACACCAAGCCAAGGGTCGCTCGTCAGAACTGGTCTGGCAACTTTTGCCGACAGGAGGCAGGTTTTTGAAGACTTGCTTGAAGAGTCTGTCGGCAGCAGTTGCCAGTTTGTGAGGAAAACCGAAAATGACGTTTACGGAAAAAAATAATTTAGAGCATGGATTGTTGTTATTTACTTGGGTTCAAACGGGACGTAAGTACAGAAGAGAATGGCTACTATTTGGACCAAGGAAAACAAAGACAGAGGAGTTGCAGCGATCAGTGTGAATGCTGCACTGTAGCGGGAAAACGAAGTAGAGCTTAATCCGTGAGGTAAGATTAGAAAAATCTGTTTTCCATCAGAGTTTGAGAACTACTCGGGTGCAACTTATGTTTTGTCATTTTCGTCAAGCATCACATCACAGGTATGCTCACTCAGCAAATGTTGGCGACTGGTGACTGTTTAGATCATGTTTGTGTGAATGTTCTTTTACATCGGTGCGTCCCAAAGAGACTTGACCAGACGCTGCGTCGCTCCTCTGTACCGACAGCGACTGGGGGTTGTGTTGGTGTGAAAGACCCATCATAATTTATGCATCTTCTAATAGTTAATTGAGGACAAAATATTTGATTGTTTGATAAAATCAGACAAGAACATGTAAACTCCACACAAAAAGGCTGACGGTCACCCAGGAGCTTCTTGCTATGAGGTGACAGTGCAAACTATGTTATTGCACAAATAGTATGCTATTTGCTGTAGTGCTATTAATGGAATCATTTCACTTGGATTGATACATGAGGCTGCAGGTGATTGCAAAAAATCCTCAATAAATAAATAAAAATAATAGATATCTTTAACATAAAAGTTTTAAAATGTTAGAGAATCTATTGCAGGCCTGTCACACCATGAGTCTGTAATTGATGATTGGATCAACACATATTATACTGTAGACAGTATATACTGTACTGTACTCGGCCGTAGTCATAGTCAGTCAGTACATCACACTGTGGTAGTCTTTTGGTAGACAGATGGTGCGTCTGGAGCAGTTTATTGGTAAAGTGAACGCGTCGTCACAGCCGCCCCACTGGGGTTTTGTGCATGACTTCCTGCTCCTCTTTACTCTGCTCTCATTTCTCATCAGGATGTATTTGCATTTTTAAAAGCATCTTCTTGAGTTCAGGAGAAATGCATTTACAGTTTCAAACGCTGAATGGCTCCTTGTGGCACGATCGCTCATTTACAGTCAGCTTTTCAAAGCAGAGGCTGTGTTTACCATTAAAATCATTTCTGTTTTAGTCAAAGCTTCAGTTGGTTTCCTGTAATCAGCGTAAAGTGGTCACTGTTGTTTACTTTCACATGTTATTAGTGCTTAAACGACGTCGCCAAAGGCCAGAGTGACACATTGTTGTATTTTATAAATTATAAACATGTGTTTCACACCAGTGTCGCCGCAGGAACCTGTGAATCTCAACTGTGTTTGTCGAAGTGCCACAAGACGAGTGATTATGACTCCTCAGGAAATTATAATTTTGTGCTTTTTTACACATAAACTAATAGAAACTGAAACAAAAAAGAATTGATGTTTCTTGTGCTCTTTCATCAAAAGCAATTAGTCAGCATTCAATCAAAAAGACCTTCGCCATTCATAAGGTTTAAAGTGTGTAGTTTTATAGCATGAAATGTTACTTTCTTAGTTTTCTGAGCATATTTTTCAATATTTCATACATTACAGTTGAATTGTAACGGTTCTGGACATGAACCAGTGTCACAGACATGTCTCTGATGCTGATGTAAACAGGTAGAAATGAAGGTCTAAAACTTGCTCGGGGCTTTTGTCCCCGCCAGAAGAGAAACTTTGGGATAACAAGGTTTTGCCTCTAGTTTCAAATGACATCAGAAACTATTGATTCAATTTGCAGATGAATAATTCATTGGTGGCTCTTCTCTTAATGATATTTAGTTTTACCTCTGGGGCAGGAATAATAAGGTCCGTCCAAATTCAATACAACACAGAGTAGCTCTTGGGAAAGAAATTAGTTTTAACCTTGTTAAATAAATGTTTAAAAAGAGATACATGAAAATTATTGAAAGTATTGGCAGCAGGGTGACATTGCAAAACAGACATATACAGCTATGAATCATTATAACTAAAGAATGATATGCTTACAATAGTATTTCTTGATTATCACTATTTACATTGAGTTGGAATAATAGTGTAACATAAAAAACACAACTGTAGCGTAATTGTAGTCAACTTTTTACTGACATGATCGTTCCTGATCAGTTCATTTCTATAAGGTTTTCATGCACAACTAAAAAAATATATCAAGATCAGACAGTGAAAAGCAAGTTGTGTTGTGACTTTTCCCTGTGGACCTTATTTATTAAGCATTTGTTCAGGTGCAAAATAGTTCAAGGGGAACAAAAACACAACTGACATTTGTGTCTCACACAGACAGGTGCACATCTGTTTTGTGGACGTTGTTATATATGCATTTTCCAAACGCATATAGCATATATGCTATATGCTAAAGCTGGGCGATATGGACAAAAATGTATATCTCGATATATTTTGTTCCTATCTCAATATACGATGTATATCTCAATATGTTTGAAATTACATTTTTTAAGTGAAATATTTTTTCTAAGTCTTTAGAAAGTATAAATGTAAATTTTCATTGAATAAATTCATTTTAGTCTTGCCTTTTGCTGAGTAAAACTAAATTCTATCCATAACACAAGTTTATAATGTGACTATTACAACAAAAAAAAAATTGAATTGATCTTCTCCTCTTTGTCACTTTTTCTCTAACTGCTTTTCATCAGTTTTTAGGAGCTCTTTTTCACCAGTGATACAATATCTCGATTTGTACGATACGGCCAAATTCATGTCTTGCCGAGTACATATCTCTGATTTACGATATGTATCGATATATCGTCCAGTCCTACTACATATATGCGTAAATAGCATAGATTCGGTCAGCAGCACGTGAACTAAGTATATTTTTAGGAATAAAAAAAATAGAGGTTGTTGATATGGCATTATGTCAGAAAAGCAAACCGAAAGTTAAAGAAAGATGTTAAAACATTTAGCTTGCTGTTAGCATTAGCATTGTTGGATATGTTACATCTATGGACCGTTGGATCACTTTATTCATCTCCATGTTAATATCTGACTCAATATATTTCCTTAAGTTCACACCTGCTGTTGTAGTTGTTGAAGAGTAAGTGATAAAGCTGATGTTTTGATGCACTGTTCATGTTATGTTTCCCCCACGGAGGTCTGTTGGTGGGCGTGGCCTCTGATGCTGCCTGTGTGTGCTCTTTTTCAATTTAAACTCACAATGGATTATTAAATGAGGGGCCAGTGTGTTGCTGTATGATCTTGAGCTTTATTACAATTACCACCATTATCAAAGAAAATGCTATATTGGGTATTGTCCAGTCAGTTTTCTGTCTAAAACCCTGAGTGTTACCTCTGCGGCCCAGGTCCTCTCCAGCTCCCTCTGTGAGTCGGCCTGTTTGTAGTACAGAGTCAGGGTCTCGCGGCAGGACGGCGAGGGTGACCGGAGGCTGGCACAGTCCCGGACAGAGAACTTGAGCGTGACAAAGACCCTCGGAGCAGAGCGGCGGAACAGGAACGGAGTGGCCAGCCAGTTGTCCTGAAGCCGAGAGTTCTGGTTCACATTACACACCTCGAATGTCCTGATGAGCTTCCCTTTGTCGTCCAGAACAGAGACCTCGTCCCACTGAAACAACACAAGTAAACAGATAGTAAACAGATTTCATTTTGCTATTTTTGGCTTGTTTTCTTTGATATGCATTTTTTATTTCTAGATGGAAGTGGGCACTTGATTGGATGCCTTTTTTGGGGCATAATCACCGTAAATTATAATCTGACTTCTGTTTTTCGTACTTCAGGATTCAATGTTTGTACACACATTTTTTTGTGCATCATTTCTTCATATATTTTTTACAGAGCTGTGGTTGACAAAAAAGCCGACTAAAAAATCTGAAGCTAGAAAGTGTGTTTTTGATCTAAGCATCTATGTTCTGTGTTCAAAAAGACTAATTTATAGAAAATTAAGTGAAAGCAGTGTATCTGTATCTAAAAATGCAGATGGCACCAATGATTCTGTTCCAAATCTTTATAATCTAAACCAATGTATTATTTTAAATAAAACAAAATGGAATAAAGCACATTTTTAATGGGGATCAATAATGCTGAGTTTTTAACCATGTGACAGCAGTGTTCTCTCCTCATTAGGTTACCAAAAGTTGTATTTGGATTGATTCCTGCATGTTTTAGTAATGTTGTATTGTCCTGCAGCTGATGCTCCAGTGCTCAGAAAATACCTGTCTTCACCTACCACCTATCCCCGCCCATTTGTCTTTATTTGCTTGCGGTTGCTCAAAAAATCAGATTCCAGGTAAAACATGTAAGGTTCAAAATGGTCAAGTACCCACTTTCCAAGAACAAAAATAGTAATTTGAAATCTTTGGCTTATTAAAGTAAAATTTACAACAGAGAGGCGGGACTTATCAGTATCCTATTTGTACAGGAAGTCAATGGAACGGTTGTAAATCATTTTTTGAGTTTTACAATGTAAAAATGTCAAGTGTTGATCAGCAAAAACGCCATAGCTTTCCCTTCTTTAATATACTGAAAAATCATAACAGATTTCCTTTAAGAAATAATGTCACTAAAATGTCATGTGGTGTGATTGTAACACTTAAAAAAATCTAGAATGAGTCACATGTCACACATGGTTGTCCTAAAATGGGTTATTTGAGCCAATATCCAATATCTGACCTCCTGCTGTGTCAATTAAGAAATATTTGCATTTAAAAATCTAAAGCATCTTTTGCGAGAACTCAAATTTTTTTTTGACTCTGTTAAAAAAACAAAACAGTTTTTGAGGGCAAACTGGGACTGACACATGAGCATAGATACTAGAGAACTTCCTCTAAAACTGAGATTTTTCAATATTGTTTTTATCGATTTTAACACAAAATTGTCAGTATTGGCTGATACCGATGCTACAATTGTACACAAGCAGGATATGAGATACTGAATTATACTAGCGACTTTACAATAAAACTGCACAGCACAACATTGCACTTAGAAAGTCAATGCCAGTGCTGGTGTATTTTGGGTGATTTGTATGACTGTGTGTGTAAGTGGAGCATGGTTTTGGCCTGCAGCTGCCTGACTCACACTGAGAGGAGAGTCTGCTGTACTGTTACTGTGGCTCTCTCCAGGTGCTCATGGTTCCACTGCCCAAAGACAAACACAACATGTGTAGGTGGACTGTTCAAAATAAATGCCCACAGTCTGTCAGTGTGCAGGGTCGATCCTGTATTTGTGGGCAACTTGTTACAAATGTGACATATTTTTGGTTTTAGTTTAGCCTTCAAGAGCCATTATGACTGAATAAAAGCACCATGCTAGATTTTTACTATTTAATAACAATTTTATTGTTTCTTTTTTTCATGGTTGGCATGTTTGCTCATTTACCTAATACATTCTGAGCCTTATATTGTAAGAAGCACTTTTCACAACTTTCAAAGACCCGTATGTAGGTATGCTAACAAGAGCAAATTCATGCAACAAACATAAACAGTCACACTTCGCTTTAGCAAAGAAAATGCTCTATTAGTAGGCATAGATTGAAAAAAACAAACTAATTTTCATTTGATTATATTTGTTAATCACACTATCACACCAAGCAATAAACTGTACTGGGGAAAAATTAATTTTACTTTATCAATACTAATATTTCAATAATAACAGCAAAAACATACTAATAAAATAAATGGAGTGCTGACCATTGTTGTGTCTTCACCCGTGTATGAATGTAAAGTGAATGACTTGTGGTGGTCAAAAAGGAAGCTTATGCTTACACACAGATGTGTATTTATTTGTTCAATTATAGATAGTTACCGCCCTTCAAGACTAGAATTTGACAAGGCAAGGGAGCGGAATGTCAAAATAATAATAGTAGTAGTAGGTAATAGTAGGTTTGATCCATTTTGCAGAGCAGATCTGGGTGTTTTAATAGTTCACTGTGACTTTTTTTTTTTTTTTTTTGCTAAAAGGCAGATTTTAAGAAGTATGTTTTACAATTTTGATGTTTTTATTGCTCTGCCAACATGTTAAAAACATGTCCTTGCTGTGACTTACATGGCCAAAAATTAACTCTTGGTGGCCTGGAGGAGTAGACTGATGCATCAGTCGTATCAGTAAGAAGAGTTTCATTTCATTTCATTGAAATCGTCTAACATTGCAACATTGGGGTTCATTGTTACACCAGGGGTTCCAAACTTTTCAGACCATTAAAACCAACTCGTGAACCCACACAGCAAAATAAAATAGATGTCTTTAGAAATTTCAAGTTGGGAAACCATTTAAATTTGGTTAAAATGCATATATGTTAGTAGATTTTTTTATGACCAAAAATTCAGTCAAACGTGATGCTACAGTAAAAAAAAAAAAAACAGATTAAATACCAAGTCATAATTGAAAAATGACATCTTGGGTGTCGCCAGATGATCAAATCATCTGGCGACACCCAGATGTTACACAATAGATTGCTTTAACTAGTCGCTGCGCTTGAACACTTCAGTGTAGTCCAGTAAGTAGAGTTATCATGTTTCAACGGTCGTTGGCGTTTCTGCAGGTACAATATCACATTCTAAGTTATTGCAATATTTGACACGAAAGGAGGAGAACATATACAGTGCTACCTCAACTCGGTCAACACACAGCTTCATCTCTGTTTACTGATTGGCTGATTGTACTTCCTGCTTTTCGAGAACTATCTGCTCTGTGACTATATTGACCCTATTTTGTCCCGCCCACTTTTCTAGGACGTGCACTTCCTGTTCAGCTGCATTTAGCCTGTAGATTTCAGTCGAAGGGTTTATTTTAACTGTCATTATATTTATTTAAAATTGCCCCACAAGACAGACAAACAAATGTGTTAACTACCTTAACAGAGCTAAACAGGAAGTGCATTTCCAAGCCAAGTGGGCGGGACAAAATAGGGTCAATAGCTGTAGTGAAGTAAAATTGAAGTACATACATATTGAAGTAAAATTGAGCGGAGGCACTATGTGTCGCCACCTTTTTTTTTTTCATTTTCTACCGCTTAATCCCGTTAGGGGTCGCGGGTGACTGGAGCCTATCCCAGTGACTTTGGGCCTTAGGCGGGGAACACCCTGGACAGTGGCCAACTTGCCGCAGGGTCAGACAGACAAACATTCACTCTCTCATTCATTTACTCACAGGGGAAATTTACAGTGATGCCCAATTAACCTAAACGTGCATGTTTTTGGCGGTGGGAGGAAACCGGAGTACCCGGAGAAAACCCACGGTGACACGGGGAGAACATGCAAACTCCACCCAGAGAGATCGTGAGATGTTGATATGGTCCGACCCGGGAGTCGAACCGACGACCTCCTTATTGGGAAGCCAGAGCTCTAACCACTTGGCTACCGTGCACCCCTGTGTCGCCACCTCTTTTCTGGAAATGTTGTTCATTTAACTATATTTTTTCACATTACAGAATAGAAATCTCTACAAAGAATGCTTCATAGTATTTAACTCTCTGTTTAGGTGACATTCCACCTCTAGAAAGTTACATGGTGTCACTTTAGGCCTCACTGCAGCTTTAATTCCAACTGTTTCTATATAAAAAGATGCATTTAATGGTTCATAAAAGTGTACTGATGGTAACGCTTGGAATGGAGCGCACAAGTCTCTGACTGTACAAAAATGTAGCTTAAATTAGCCTTCAGTTGGACTACCTTTGTACAAACTTGCTAAAAAACTATACTATCAGTGTCTCTTATATAAAACCTTCTCAACATGAAAAAGTTTTGAAACATCCAAATGTTTTTGATCCATTTGCCTTGGTTTTCTTTTGACGAGATGTTGCATAACGAGCCTCATTTTGCCCGGCCCGGGGAGATTTGGAGTAATAAAGCCACATTACCTTGGGCGGCACCACCTTTGTGAATGAGCCGCGTATCAGATGTGTAAATGCGCTCGCATGTTTTACTCGCACCAATTACTCAGTACAGCTGCTGCAAAGATGAAAAGAGTTTGATTCAAGGCTGTGTGGCTGTGACTGACAAGCAGGGCCTTTTCTGTTGTAATACACAGGAATTATGTATTAGCCCTCATCATCATTATTCACCTCGTGACAATGCAGACGGGACAAAAGGTCTTGACACCCTATCGCGCTGCTTTCACTGCACAGGGCTGTTTGGGGGAGCGCGCGGCAGGCTCACGGCTCTCCTCTTGTGCCTCTGACAGCAGATATGAACAGACTCACACATGACCAGAGCGCATTCACGACCCGGCTCAATCGAAATAATGATAAGATGCGTGCTCAGATAGAAGGAGCGTCCAGGGCGCTGTCACACAAATGGATGGACAGGACAGAGCAGTGATTCAGAAGCTGTCGGACGCAAGGATGAAGGATGGAAGAGGAAACTCAGGGGGTGTAAACAATCTGTATGAAGGCACAAAAAGTTGAGAGATAAAGAAGGGAATTTACAGGAAATCCTGAACGAAAATGGAGACAAGTTTATTGTGATTGTGACACTGAACCAGTGTGAGAACATCTGAGAACAGACACGATTTTTGAATTTTAAGTAGTTTTGAGGATCTGCTATACCCAGTACAAGTCAGTCTTGTTTTATGGCTCTGTGATATTGTTTTGAGGTCTGCTCTTGTTGTGAGTGTTGTGGTTTGTTTATTGCAGCAAAAAAAGGCCACAGACTGAGAGACATTAGTGAATCATTTAAAAAGTTGGATTTTCTTTTTTTCTTTTTTTACATAAAACATTAATTGCCATCAGTGCTTGGCCTATATCATATACAATGTGTGTTATTTCAGTGACAATAGAATATTTATGCGCTGTGCAAAGTTCCTCAGGCAAACAGTGGAAGGTCAAGAAGCTCTCTTCTATTGAAATGCAAGGTTCTTTCTTGTCTGAAAATTACTGAGTTGCTCCCACTTATCCAACAGACCGACATTGCTGTGCAGAGTTTTCTGCTCCTTTTCCTAAATCAAAAACATACTTTTAAAGATTCCTCTAAGAAGTTATACTTTTGATCATTTGTGCTAATTCAGCAGGAAGCCTGGAGTCCAACATAAATAGATGTAAGGGTCACTTTTGGCCCTGGGGCCACAGTTTGGACATGCCTTGTTACAGTCTCATGTGTTCATGCGATAACACCAAGTACTCGTTTGATCTCCTGGAAACTGCTCCTGGAGAAAACCGACTCCTTGTGGATTCTTTCCGCAGACCTGGTCCGGACCTGTGCCACATCTCCGAGGCTGGAGTCATAGCAACAGACTCTGGCTTATTACTGAACTTGAGCAGTTTTCGAACCACACCCAAGTCACATTATTCTCTATCTAACAGTCTGCTCTAAGTATGTACTAAATGTTTATCCAAGTATTTAAGAATTATCCCATTTAAGATAATGAAGCATTACACAATGTCCTTAAACTACAACTGAACTATTTTTAAACGACCAGCACATTCCAGCTTTATTCCTGGGTCTTTATTGAAACCCTTGACCCTTTTACCCACAATGCCTCATTCACCCTCCTGATGCGGCTTTTGTTTTTTCTCTGATGAAAAAGCACAGATTGGGGAGGAGGGGCGACGGGAACGTTGGAACTCCGAAGAAGAGGAAAAAATAGGCACGACTCATCTTTGTGATTTAATTTGAACCGAAATTCCAGAGAGTGGAGTGGAGTGTGTGAGGCCGAGAGCAGCCTGGGACACAAACTCTACAGGACATATGCAAACGCACCACAGAGAGACACAATACTTACTGACTAAAGCAATATCTGAACATGTTACTTCTATAAACAGCACTATGGAAGTTTTGTGGTTGTTTCCTGTTTTGTCGATACTATTCAATAAATATTTATTACTGTCACTTTCACATTCGAGGCATTTTGACTTGATTTTGAGTCAATGCAGGTAAGTCAACTATTTAAGACTTTAATAACTCAAAATAAATATAGTTTCATAACTTTAAGTTATGAAACTGTTTGGGGCTATCATTTTAGAAACATTAATAATACATTTATTTTTGCACTGATTGTAATGTTTGTGACTGCAAATTAAGCTTTTCATAATGCAATGCTTTTGGTATATTCACAGGTTTCTTAACCGTTGGATTGTTTGCCTAGAAAATCCAGATAATGTATAAAAATATACTGTATCATCTGGCCACCGTGTCCTCTTTTGAATTTCAGTGGCTCTGGATCTCAGGCAACTGGATTGTAGCATCAAGACTTTGCATCCCCTTTTTTAACAAAAGCTACTCTAGGCATTCTACATGCACCAAGTGTGAAGCTTATTTTGTAAAATAAATAAATAAATGAATAAATAAATAAATGAATAAGCAAATAAATAAATACATAAATAAATAAATAAATAAATCACACAGTACAATTCAGTGGTACATACTGTAGTTTGATTATTGTATATTTTAATAAATCTCTTTACAAACTTTTTATGGATTTTTAATTGTAGTTACGCTAATTTAATGAATAAACTATAAATACATTTCCAGAAACACAGAATATGGCTTCCTGCAACTACTAATTGTACAGCAATTTTACTTGATCCATAAATAGGGTGAAAGAAAAAAAACAAAACAAACCCCCCCCCCACAAATAATAGTGATATTGCGTCATAAAAATCCATAAAAACCTCAAAGGTAGACTTTTAGTTATTTTAAAGGGGACATCATGTAAAATCCACTTTTCAATAACAAAGCAAAAACATTAGTTCATTTCAATCCATACATGACTGATCTTGTATTTTTGAAAAGTCTAAATAAAAATAGGGTTCAAAATTGCTCAGTCAGCTACCAACATAAAATGAGTAATAGAAAATTTGCTGTTTTAGACAAGAAGTGAATTAACTTGCTAGCTTAAAGGAGCATGGCGTAAGTTGCAAAGGTTTTGAACAAGGGCGCCATCTTTGGCGTTTTGTGGCACTGCACCCTCCCTACTATCGGCAGCTGAAGACGTATTTTACGGCTGAAAAGATTCTTTTGACACATCGTTATTTTCTGCTAAATGTTTTCTGACTTAAGAAGACAAAGGTTTTTGTATGAAAAAGTAGATGCTGGCTATTTTATGTTCTTTTTGACTGAATGATCAGTTTACAAACTCCAAAAGTTACACAAGAAAAGATTATTGAGAGTTTGAGGAAAAGCTTTGTTTTAGCGTGAGAGAAAATTGTAAACAAGCTTTTTACAGGACTCATTTCTCATAAACTAAATGCTCAATGGCAATTTATTACTCTAATAAAACATAAACCTTACCAAGACAAACAGCTAAGCGCTAAGCTACTAAATCTGTGTCTAAATGTGCGATGTACTTGGACAGGCCTGAGAGTCTTACCTTCTAATGAAAATAATCACCAGATGAACGTCTTATTGATCTCCAGCACAATTCCTCTTTCTCAAAAACATGTCCAAGTGCTCCTCGGTCCTGCAGTCGGCTTCATGCCATGCCGTTACGGTGGCGTTGTTTTGACATGCAACATGCCGTTGTTTTGAATTCTTCCGTGTGTTACGGGGGTTCGGAAGCTAGATGGCAGTATTTACCAATGATTATTTATTGTATTTTTCATTAAACAGCCTTTACAACAGCCGTCCATTGTATAAAACCGAGAGCTTTTGCTAAATAAATAGAAATAATGACGATAATCCAGTGAAGGAGGACCAGCGCGGGAAAATGCGACCCGCACCACTCACATTTATGAGCCTGTCTGCGCTTACAGAGGCAAACTCGGTAAGTTTACAAAACGTCATGGCGCACATCCAGGCAAGTGCCAATGGACGGTAATTTGATATATCGTAATATTGAACATTTTAACTTACGCAATGCACCTTTAAGCTAAATTTTAGAATATTTTATTTTACAATGAACAAAGTAAATTACTCCTGATCTACGTATGTCACAGTTAAATACTAAATACATGGCAAAAACACAATAGTTTTCCTTTAATGTACAAGGCATCTGTATATTTGTGTTTATTTAACCTAAATTATCTGCCAATGTTACCAATAATAACCAACAAACTATCTAAACCCTCAAAACTAAAGCTACTCAAACCAGATAAATAAGACATGTTTCTTTTAGCAGACGAGACGCTGAAAGGAGGAAAGATATGGCAGCTTGTCTGTTACGGTGAAAGAATGAGCACGAAAAGAGACGAGAAAAAAACTTCAGCGCCCGAGGCAAAAGAAAGGGACGCTTTATGAAGGGAATCGTGAGTACTGGGTTAAAAAGACTCTCCTCTCTCTCTCTCTCTCTTCCTTTCCCTCCGTTGTCTCTTCTTCTTTCACTTTAGAGCCCCGAGGTCAAATAACCATATCTCCATCTCAGAAGCACTTCCCATCTCTGCATAGACGGTTAGGGAAATCATGAAAATCTCTCTCTCTCTATTCACATCTTCCTCTCTCCCTTTCTCTATCTTGTCTTTCTTTCTCTCCATTTTCATTTTCCCTCCCTTTTTCATCCTCTCACCCCTCGTTGACAATGTCTCTATCTTTATCTCATCTCCTTTCCTCCTTCATTTCCTTTCTTGTTCACCACACTATCTTTTTCTTGTTCTCTCATCTGTTTCTCTCTCTCATCTCTCCCGCTTCCTTTCTCTAACATTTCTCTTTCTCTCTCATAACCCCTATCGTATTCTCTCTTCCTCTCTTTCATCTCTCTCACTTCTTGTTACCACTCTCTCCCTCTTCAGCCTCTATCTTCCTATCTTTTTCTCCTCTCTGTCTCTTTCTCTCTCCTGTGTCTCTTTTCACTCTTCCCTTCTCTCTCGCTCCTTATATCTAGCTCTCTCCTGTCTCTTTCTCTCTCCTCCTTGTCTCTCTCTTTCTTCCTCTCTCTCTCCTGTCTCTTTCTCTCTTCACTTCTCTCTCCTCTTTGTCACTCTCTCTCTTTCTCTCTCCTCATGTCTCTCTCTCTCCTCTTTGTCTCTTTCTCTCTCCCTTTCTCACTCACTCTGCCCCCCCTCTTCTTTTCTCTCTTCTCTCAGTCTCTTTCACTCTTCCTTTCTCTCTCATTCTTCTCTCTTTTTTCATGTTTCTCTCTCCTCTCTGTCTTTCTCTCTCCTCCTTATGTCTCTCTCCCTCTTTCTCTCTCTCCTCGCTCTCTCTCTCTCACTCTGTTTCTCTCTCTTCCTTTCTCACTCTGTTTCTCTCCCTCTCTCTCTCTTTTCTCTCTCCCTCTGTTTCTCTCTCTCTTTTCTCTCTCTCTTTCCTCTCTCCTCGGTCTCTCGCTCTTTCTCTCTCTCTCTCCCTCTGTTTCTCTCTCTTCTTCTTCTTTCTCTCTCCTCATGTCTCTCTCTCTTTTCTCTCTTTTTCTCTCTCACAAATAGAAACCTCTGATATATGAAGCTCGTCCTTGGTCTGCAGCTGCCAGCTCAGTTCACAAATCCCCAAAACTACATCAGCCACTAATTAATGATTGGTCCTGTACAATTATGCCTGGCTGCTGCAGACTCACAGACCCACACCGGGCAATAATGGCGGCTCAGGCGTTGTTGAGAGGACAGACTCATGTGCTGGAGTCTAACAGATGTCAAACACAGAGACTCCACTGTTTACTTTGGCCTTTGAAGACGACTGTGGTTGATGCGTCACAGTTTTTATAGAGACAATTTCAATTTCCAGGATCTAAAATTGGAGGTGGGAAGTTAACTGCGCTACACAACAAGTGTAAAGCATTGTGTAAAACATACTAGAATATGTGCAGTGTGAATTTTAATAATTTATTTTCAGAGATTATTCATTGTTTATAACAGATTATTACAGTTAAATCAGAAGTAAGATTTAAATGTGTGTAGGCTTGTAGGCCCAATGCTAAGACTAGATCAAACTGAGACAGCATCTGAGTTTCAAAAAGGTGATTATTTATTTATTGTCACCATTATGTGCAATGTGCAATGTGCATTTTGATTATTTCAGAGGATGAAGTAAAACGTGGTCGTACTGAACGGGGGTAGCAATCAGAGCTGTCTCCAGTTCCTATTTTTAGTGTAATAAGAAATACAATACTTTATTTTTAGCTGCAGACAGCACACTGCAAACTTTGTTACAAAGTGAAACTTAGTTTGACAATTCACTTCATTGGGGAAACACAAAAAATTCTATATATTTTGTTTACTGCATATTAACTGATCTTGATTTCAAATTACATTTTCATTTTCAGAAACAAAATAAAATGGATTTTTATAATCATTTTATAAACAATTTTAATTTAAAAATGACAACCTTGTAATTGACAATGACACATGACTGATCATGATTTTGATTCTATGCCAGCATCGCTTTATTTAGCTTTCTTTCATTCTTAAAATAAGGTACGTTAACTTTTCTCTTTTTTACAGTGATTACTTCATACATTTTACACTCAGTGGAAAAGCCATGAAAAGTTCACACCTTGTGACTGGAAATAAGGTAAGACAAGTCCTTTCTCCAGTGTATAGCTGAGATAACATTCATTCATTTTTCTACCACCTGTTCCCATAGGAGGCGAGGTGAATGAAGCCTATCCAGTGACTTTGAGCCTTAGGTGGGGGACTCCCTGGACAGTGACACTGTTAGAGCACGATAGACACTGATCTCCTCTTCATCATTCTCCTGGATTAAGCATGCTGCTTATTATGCATTTTTTGGTTAGCAGTGGATACAAAGAAAAAAAAAAAATTACTCCAGGATATGAGAGTTCTTGGTGACCAGAGTGACAAATACTTTTTATGTTTGTTTCTAATTAATCTTATGTTTAGTTTTTTATGTTGACTTGTTTCAGTCTTTTTTTTTTTTTTTTTTTTAAGTTGTACAATTCAGTTTTGGGCGTGGTGCAGTACAAAGAGCTTAGTGACTCTACATTAACTATGTGAATCCTGTTCTTTGCCGAAGCGCTGCAGTGGCTCAAGACTTCACTGTGCGGTTTCCCCTCTCACATGTACTCTGAATATTTTACACACTATATAGATGTAGATGACAAAGTGCATGAGTGTAATTAGGAGCCATATTAGGTCTCAGCCACAATCACTCACAGACCAATGATTTGAAGTGACCCGAGACTTGACCCTGGCACAGTCACGCACACGGAGGGTCTTTGGAGAGAGGAGAGGGGGCCAAGGAGCAGGAGGAGGAAACGCAAGACTCTGAGGCTTAAAAGTGGAGCAAGAGAGAGAGAGTTAGAGAGAGAGCAGCCCACAGCCATTTAACACCTCACCACTCTGCGCTCAGACAAGAAACTTCGGCTTTTATTCACCACTACGTCTCATCTGTTACATCTTTTAAGACATGACAGTCTACAAGCAAAAAGGAAGGAAAAAATAAAGGGAGACCGAAAGTGAGAGATGATTTCTGCCAAAACAATGAGGAAAGCACTCAACACTTAAGCTGTAAAAGAGACTTCTAAAACTGTTGTGGAAGTCACAAGGATTTTCCAAAACTATTGTCTTCTGGATTTGAGAAAGATAGAGCTGCAAATGCTGATTGTTAACAGAAACATTGCAGAGAAAGAGCTGTGCACCTGATCCAAACTCTCGTCAAGAGAAAGGAGCTTTGTTCGACCAGTAAAGAGAGCGCTTTACAATGCATTGCTCATTTACATGAGTGGAAAGCTATTGTAGCCACAACTACAACACTGTCTCCAGAAAACGTAGATATACAATGAAATGTTAAAACTGGTAAGTTTAGGCTTCAGGTTACTAAAATGGGGTAAGTTTACATGTTAAACAAAGGTGCATGTGGCTTCAACCAAAATTTGGGTATTTTACGTTTGACTTTTTTTTGGAAAACATGCTTATTACACATTTTTGACATTTCGTTGTATATCTATATTTTCTCCGAGACTGGCTGACAGCTGCCCTGATACAGACTGATGAAACACGACTGTCATTATGTACCATTGGCCTCACAGTCTTCATCAACCGTTCATGTACCTAGAATTACAGCCGTCTCCTCCAAGTACAAACCAGAGATGTTCTGGGCCTTATACCAGGGCCATTCAAATGGCGGCCCAGGGGCCAAATGTGGCCCACTAAGCAATGTTTTTTAGCCCAGCATGTGGAAATCGGCCATAGACTGGAGTAAATTATTTGATACGCTGTGTTTGCTGTTCTTACTGTACCTCTGTACTAAATAGTCTACTATGCATCATTTGAGCTATATCATGCATTTTTTTTTTTTTGCTTTGTCTATGTTATGTAAACCACATCACTTTTTTTATGTGGTTTACATAACTTAAATTTAAGCTAAGTTTAGTCTTGGTTTAAAACTGATCGAGTCCCACTGCTGTTGGGTTTGTTTTGACCTAATTCTGTTTTCAAGTCTTATTGTTTTATTTTGTACCATGAAAAAAGTCAAATATTGTTACTACCAATTTGGTTCAGCTTTGTAGTGCGGCCCTCAGACCACAGCTCTCAGAAAAAATGGCCCACTGGCAAATGTAATTGACTGTCCAGCCTTATAGATCTAATGAGATCAGGCACTGACAAACAGGTGTGACCATGGATAGGAGAGTAAAAAATACTATTATCAAAATGAATAAAGCAGTGTTGACCTGTTCTGAAGCAATAAAAAACAATATCACAAACACATCTGTTTAATGCATTAGATTGAGAGACAGAACTCACCCCTGTGTCCGGATACGTGGTCCAGCCCAGCTCGGAGGTCGACTCTGATGTGTCCAGCATCATCACTGAAGGTAAAAACACAAAACACATCTTAGTTTGACTTTTTACAACGTTTATTGGGGCAGGAAGATGACATCGGTGTTGATTAGCAGATGCCCAATTGACATGTGCATCACTTTGAATTTAATTCTATACATTCCACACATTTTGGTTAAACTGTTGCTTAAAACTGACATGGCAAATATTACAATCTGATTGGTTGAAGTGTCACCAGTAATCACCAGAAAAGTTTTTTTTTAAATACAGTAGAGAGAAAAGCACTAAGAGTCCAAAAAGAAATAAAATATTAGCCCTGTATGCACACAAGTCAAAATCATAAGTAAATAAACTTTATTTATATAGCACTTTTCACAGACAAAAATCACAAAGTGCTTTACACAGAAAATTAAGAAACAGGATAAAATGCAGAAAATAAATTATGCAATAACCCAATCAACTAAAAGCTTTTTGAAGTAATAAAGTCTCCAACTGCTTCTCAAAAGAGTTCACTGAATAGTCTCTAATTTAGGTAGAAATATGTGCAATGGTATCATCATTGGTGTTTGCCTTGGTTTGAAAGTGCAATGCCACTTAATGTGATTCATATGCTGCTTTGTTGTGATTGGTTGAGCTCACAGAGGTTGTTTTTAACTGTAGGAGCTCTCCAGATGGATTCTCAAGAATTTTCTATCTGGTAAAGTAAAGCAACCATTAAAGTAACAATTTTAAACTTAACACTATCATAAGTCCAATGCTTATCAGAAACCGCAACTATCTGACCTCATTGAAAACATTATAATTTGATCTTGCTGAAAACAAACTGAATTCTGCGGTTAGGGTTCTTCTCTACTTCTTCACACTTTAGACTTTCTCCTCTGTATGATGAAACCGAGACGAGCTCTGGTGTTGCTTGTCTGTCAGAAGAGATAAGTGCTGGTTATGCCGTGGTGCGTTCGAGTGCCATGTCCCAGTGAGTAAAAGATGAGTCTGATTGAGCTGATGGGGCGCCGCGATTAAAGGTCGTGTCCTCTGACTTTAAAGGCCAGCGCCGCGTCTGTCGCCTCGTGTTGTGAAGACGAATGTGAGGCTTTGTGGAGTGGCCCACGACTTAAGAGACGCCACAGAGGGCAGTCAGAGTTCAACTTTAGTCTTACATTTTCTTTATATTACTTTATTGTAGGGCATCAACAAGTTCATTGATTAATCACAGCTAACCAGCTATTCAAATAATCATCAGCTAGTTTAGTAAACAAATATTCACTAACTGTTCTTTACATAGGTTTAATTACTGTACATTTTTTATAAATGTAATTTCATGTAAAAATGATCAAAAACCATATATTGAAGTGACTAACCCAACTAACTTGTTGCTCACTAATGCATTTTGTTGTCAAAAACAGCAACTAGCATGCTAACAGTAACACACACTTCCTGGTTTACTGATAATAATCATTGGCTTGTTGCTAGTTTATGGTTCTATTTTGGTGACATGGTGGCGCAGAGGTTAGCGCTCTGGGTTGATCGCAAAATGGTCCTGGGTTCAATTCACAGTAGACCTGAGGTCTTTCTATGCATGTTCTCTCCATGCATGGGTAGGTTTCCTTCAGTTTCAACTACCACTAGTTCAACTAAACTTTTATTGTATTCATACATTAAAAGCTTAAAAAGCCTTTATTAATCTGGGCTATTTCATTGTTAAAATATTATTTCTTTAAAAGCATGTGCCTTCTCTCTGAAGTCAGCTGTTGTGAGACGCTACACGTGAGAAATGCGTCTTTATTTTTCCCAACGCAGTTATGCCGCTTCCTGGTTAGCATACTTTTCCCAAATCCCTAAACTTAACCAAATTAATTTAACCTAAACCTAACCTAACCCTAACCTTACCTAAATCCCTGAAGTAAATATTTTGAAATATAAACTTTTGCTAGCATAGCCACCAATGCAAAGTGATGATGTATGGCATAAAAAAATCAGCACATGCTTATGAAAAAATAATATTGCCATGAAAATGAAATTGCCCATATTAACAAAGACTTTTAAAACTTTTATTGTATGAAGAGTGTTTTTTGAACATTTAAAGGAAATTTTGAATTTCAGTAAGAAAATCGTGGTTAAATAAAGGTAGAAAAAAAACAACAACAAAAAAAAAACCAATGTGAGCCCAGATTATCAAACTTCATCTGAGCGTTAGTAACTGTGGATTATTTCGCAAACTGGGATTTACAAATCGTCAAAGACTGAAGAAAGCCCAAGCATTTCCACCGGTTGTCAAAGCTCCATTATGACAAGACAAGTAGTAGATTTCTGCAGCTTCTGACATCATTTTAATTGGAAAACTATCAGAAAAACACCTGATAAAATGTGTTTCTTAGCTTTTTTTTGTGCTAGTGACTGTTATGAGCCTATTGGTCTTTAGCTTGTTCGCAAACAACAGCTGGAAAAATACTCATCAATTTCTCATCAAACATTTCATTTAAAGAGAGAAAGGTAATGGGTTTAACTGTGTGATTTCAGTCTCGGTCAGAGAAAAATGTGAAAGAAGCAGAAGTGTTCCTGTTATTTATCTGTTTTTCTACAACTGTTTTCTTCTTTTTGCAGGTCTGACTGGAGCTGTTTTTTCACATTTGAGCGCTGTGAAATAAATCTTCCTTTTAAGAAATGAATTTGCAAATCTAATCATGGAAAAAAAAAGAAGTTCCACAATTCTTACATAATCATTTGACCTTAACAAGAATAGAAAACATGTGACTTTGGACTGGCGCTGGAGTGCATTTGGCCATCATTTACTTTGGATTTAAGTGTTTAAAAAGGGGAACGGTCTGCTGCGGATGCTGAGTGCTGCTGCTGCGTGCCGACACATGCAAGAGCCTTCAGTTTTCTATTAGTATTCCACAGTTTTCCTGCTCCGGCCTGGCACCGTCTGCGCTCCGCTCAGCCGAGGAGACGAGACGCAGCGCCAGCCAAACTTTGTCATGTAACACAGAAGTGGCAAAAACAGCAGCTTCAACTGTACACTGCAAAAAAGCATGAGAGAATAAACGACTCGGGTTTAGAAGTGTTACTGTTTTGAGCTGTATTTAGTTAGAAGTTGATGCCAATGGTGGTTAAGTAGAATCCTCTGCAGTTCTGATTTTGTCTTAGCTTACAATAAATTGACATAACTTTATTTCAACACCAATGATGTTTTTTTTCCCACTTGTTTAGCTGTAGAGGAGTCCTACAATATTTCTGGTCAAGGTAGGGCTGCGCAATATTGACAAAAATGAATATCTTGACATTGTTTTTGGCAAATCTTGTTGACGATATTTAGGCTGGCGATATGGACAAAATTTATATCTCGATAAATTTGTATAAATCTCGATACACGATTTATATATCTCGTATCTTTGAAATTACATTTCTTAAGTTAAATTATTTTTTTTTTTAAGCTTGTAGTTTGATGATTAGAAGTAGGAATTTAACTTTACATTGAATAATGCATTTTTGGTTGTCTTTAGCTGAGTAAAACCAAATAAAACAAAATCTATTCATACCACAAGTTTATCATTAGATTTTTTTATAACAAATAGAAAATGTCAGTGATCTTTTCATTCTCTTCGTCACTTTTCTCTGTAAGTGTAACTGCTTTTCATCAGGTTTATCAGCACTTTTTACCCAGAATAAAATATCTCGACATGTACAATATGGACAAATTCATATCTTGTTCAGTAAATCTCTCGATATATGATTATATCGATATATTGCCCAGTCCTGACGATATTGGGATATTTAATCAATCCAGCAGAAATATGTTAAAACGTGTATTGAAACGTTTTAGTTGTGGTCAATAAATTGCGTTCACTTTATAGAATTGATAACCCATTATTTTTAGTATTACAATTAATTTTAGCTGTTTGGACCTAATCTCTGTTAAATATTTTTGGCTTACACAGTATATAGTGTAATGTCATTTGAGCCAGACAAATGTGAAATCAATGACAAAACTGCAAATAATGACTTTTGTGCCCTAGTTGAAAGTTGGCAGCATTGTTTTTTACATTTTTTATTTTTAATTCGTTTTTTTTATAAAGTATAGCATTTTTTGATGTGCGATATACTCGATATAAAATTTTTGGATTTCTTGAAAACAACATTCACGGTATTATCTAAATTAGATATATTGCACAGTTCTAGGTCAGGGCCTATTCAAAAAACACTGTCATAATTTTTCTATTAGCTATCAATGACATTATTAGTCAATTGAGAGACTTCCCAATAGAGCTGGGCAATTAGTCGAAAAATCGAGAGATCAAGATCGAATTGTCAATAATTTGGTAGTGGGTTTTGAATCGAAAGATCGAAAACCAATCTTTTTCCAGTAAAAATGTGTAGTTTGGAGCAAAAGTCAAACTTTGAGGCAGAATATTGATATAGTTTAAACAAAGTTGAATAAAAATGGGCCATATTAAAAGTTGTAGTTTTGTTTATGTACATGAATGCATTTTGCAGGGTTAAACAAAATCGAATCAAAAATTAAGATCGATCAATATGAGAAAGATTTTTTTTTTTTTTCTGAGATTGCCCAGCCCTACTTCCAAATGTGTCTTAAACTTGTAACTCTTTTTAAATGGTGCTGCACTACAAAAGTTAGCAAGAAAATTATGTAACTTCCTATAATTTTGTGACTATTTTTCATAGTAAAATAATATGAACATGACATGACTTTTGACAAAATCTCTCCATTATTCACATCATAAGAATTTACCTTTTGTTGGTCTTAGCAGGTTTCTGTCACACAAAATCAATACAATCACATTACTCAAAGAGCAATATTTCATTGGCTTATATAATATTATTTTACCAACATTTCCTCAACATCAATGCTGCCTACACCCATGCTGGTGGTACATAGAAAACCATAGCTGGTAAGTGATTGAAACTTACTGGTCTAGATTGTTTAAACTCGTCTCATAGAATTTATTCGTAGTTCACAACTTGTCTGGCAAACATAAGATCCCATTCACACTTTCACATTTTAGGAGCACCAAGATAAAATCTGGTATCAACTCTAATCCAGAAGAACTGGCTAGATCAGTGTCAGTTCCAGATTAAAGAAGGAAATAAATGTTATTTTTAGTTTCAGGTGTTGGTTTATAACAGCCAAAGTGTGACTGGGATCAGAACTGTAGAGGTGAGAGTTTTGTTTTTGCATTATTAAAGTTGGGGTAACCAAGTAGTTTAGCTGTACATTTGTAAACTTTGTGTCTCCAACTTAAAGTATACAATAAATGCAGGACTATGTGAACAAATTTGACCACTGCGAACAGTATGAACTGAATAATAAAGAATTTTAGTTCTAATCAGGAGCCGAATGCAGCTCTGTGCTTGGGTAGTCTAATCCACTTTCACTTTATTGTTTGTAAAAAGAAGTTTTTACGCCATTATTCCAACCAAACTGACATTTGTACTGTACAGTAAGCAAAACTGGTGCATCTCAATATTTAGAAAAATTATAAAAAAGGTCCAATTAACCTAAATAAATGAAGTCAGAAGAACCACTCAAGACACGATTATAATCCTATTTGCAACTCATTTGAACTTATTTTGCAGTGTAGAAGAGAGAACAGATGGAGCTAATGGGCAAAACTGCTGAGCGCCTCCTCATTATGAACTGCACTAATCACCTAAAGCGTCGCGCGGATTCAGAGCCTCTGTCTGTGTTTGCAAATAAATAATTCTTCTCTCGTTTGTGTCATACAATTTTCATACACTCCTCTTTCACATCACACAACCGTTAACCACAAAAAGACCTTTTATTCTGGCTGTGAAGGGCAAACAAAGAGCGGTCTATGGAAATAATATTTGCATGTACTGTATTCATCATGGCGCTGGCTGTGACGGGAAAAGACACAGAATTTAAAACAATGTCCAGCGGAGAAAAGTCCATTTCACTTACTGTGTCCATCTCCAAGGTTTAAGTGCAACAATTTGAGAAAGAGAGCGCGACATATAGAGCTGTTGCCGTAATACTGCAATTTCAAACTTGATTTTCATGCAATCTTTCTTTTTGAGATGACAGAATCGAAATTTTAACACAAAGTGACATAAAGCCCCTAAAATCTGCCACCTTTCAAACCATCAAACTGGGCAGTGCTGGAGAACTAAAAGTGAAAAAGATGGAGTAGAGTTTCAAAATGTAAGTGTGATTGGTCAGAACAGATATCTGCAGCATGTGTTTGTTTCAGACACACTTGGCTGTAACCAGAGCAGTCCAGCATGATGTCACATATAAACTAAAAATGTCACTGGCCACTGAGTCAGACAGAGACAGCGCGGGACTATTAAGGCTGCAATTTTTTAGCCTGGGAAAAACAGACAATATAATTCAAATTTATCGCCTGACCACCATATTTCTCTCTCAAGTTTCAGTGAGCATGCCAGACGAATTAGTCAATGCAATGTGTAAATGTATGAAACCAAGTTTGACTACTTAAAAGAAAATCATTGTGAGATGTCTTGTTCGGAGACAGTCTCCGTTTAATCTGGTCGACAACAAAATACTGGGTGAACATGTGCTACGCTGCTGCTTGCCCCAACTAAAAAAAACACACAACGGAGTTAGCATGTGGCTCCTCACATCAAAATACAAAAACAATCAAATTAAATAAAAGTACAATATAGTATCTGTAAATAGCACTATTAGGCTCTTACAATGACATACTGAAGATAAATAGAAACAAAAATACACTTTAAATCAGTGGATTGCACCACCTCTTCCCAACTTGATGTTAACGAAAGGGAAGAGGAAGGGGCGGGCCTTGAATTTATACTGAGCCTGACAGAGCACAGGAAACCGCACAAAAAAACCCCAAAACACAGAAGAAGTCACAGAAGAACCCCAGCAGCGCACCAACCCAAATGCCAAGTAAAATGAATAAAAAAAAAAAAAAATAACAATTTTGTGTAATTAAATAGCAGTATGATGTACGATGTATGATGAGTAAAGTCTCACTGACCAATGAGCTCTTTGTTTCATGTGTGTTGCTCAAATCAACTATGCATGCTATGTTCTGGAAGAGGGGTTATGCACTGACGTCTTCCGATCTCTGATTGACCTAGGTCGTTAAATACGGCGGTGTAGTTCTGATACGATACGTATCCCGTACAGGGGCCACAATTTGGTACGTCTCCCTGTAAAGAGGTCATGATACAATACGTAAGGTGCATAACCCCTTGATTTGAGAAGTGTAAGGGAGCGGTGACCAGCCCCACCGAGGAAAAATTACAGAAGTGTGGGATCTGCAAGTTAAGAATTCAAACTACCATTCTTTTTATCTCCCGATCATCTTGTCCAGGTTTGGTCTAAAGGTCGACCTTGTGTTTTTCTCAATCATATACATGCATTTTGTATCTGAACAAAAATATTCTTGTGTCTCTTCATTTTTTAATCTCATTTCCAGGACGAAACCCACAGATGGAGCCTCAAATCTGTCAGTCAGTCCCTCCTCCCGCCGGCTGCACCCACGAGCCTGTCTTTATGTCAATCTCTCTCAATTCACACTTTTTTTCTCATGGATTTAGACTGATGCCATTTGTGAACAGAAAAGAATACAAACGGACTATGACAGCAAAGGCTAAGCTGCAGATGTAAGAAGAAAAATACACATTTTGAAGGGAGCCTAGCAGCGTTTCTAATGGAAGAGGTGATCAGGACACAATTCAAAGTTGTTTGAAACTGTATCAACACATATATCATATAAATATAAGACAAAGTAAACCCTTTTTTAAAAGAAGAGCTAGGATAAATCGATATGATTAAATAAATAAAAGCTTGTGGAGAAGATTTTTTCTGTCGATGCCACTTGAGAATTTCTTCGTCGAGGGCACAAACAAAAGAGGTTTTTCATCACAACAGACTTTCCATATTTCCAGTATCATTTCAAAGCAGAGAGGTATTGGGGGTAAATCAAATATTTTTATTTAATTACTAAACTAGTCGATGATTATTCCAATAATAATTGGTCAAGTAATCTGCAGAAATCATAACATGTTGAGGTTTGTACAAGGTAACAATTAATGAATTAGTTAATCATTCATTCAATAATGAATTGTGATTAATTCACTTGACCCACCAGGTCAAGCCTACTACAAGAAACTTTAAGGAAATCACTGATTTGTGCTGAAAACTAAATTCTTTTGTTGTTTTTTGTGTGGATTCAAAATGAAAAATTGCGTCCTTTTGTGTAATAACTATGACACTGGACACAATGGGACACTGGAACTGTTGTGTTTATGTTGTGAGGTTTAGACTGTTGCTCGTGTCTGGCTGACTGTTGTATTGTTGTGTCAGAATGTGTTTGTACTGCAGCTGTGGTAGGTGAGGCCAAGACGAATTTCCCCTCAGGGACAATCAAGTTTACCTTATCTCATCCTGATAACGCATTGGAAACTGAAAAACTCAAGCAAGTGACATTTTCGTTTTACATTTGGATTTTGAACCGACTCTTCTCCATTTTCACTTGAATAGGACTGAAACTGAAAGCAGACAGCTACGACATGTTTAAGGTTTATCGATAGGTGTGGGCATTATAGCAAATTTTAGATAATCTTCTGATTTTTGTTTTGAAGATAAGCAAAAATTGAATATCGAGTAAATTGTTTACAGTCAATTGACCACTCATTGATGTCTTAGTTGATCAAGTTTTTCATGTTACTTAGCATGCAAACATCTGAGCTTGTGGTCTTGTCAATACATTGTAGGTCAGATATTTGGTCAGATCATTGAGACAATTAAACTTCAACTGATCCATTAAACACATGCTTTATTCTTGGTTTGAAATAATATCGTCTGAAAATTGTAATGAGAGATGTCAAAAAATTACGGAGATTTTAATTTGTGTCATTATCATCCATCCTAGGTTTATCCTCATTTCAGCCCTGATCACACGGTGCACGTTTTAGTCGTCACATGGTGGGAGGCACTTGTTCATACTGAATAAGTCATGCAGAAGAAAAGCTCTCTATGGCTTCATGTGCCACTGGCATTGAAACCAGTATGACGCCATGTTTGATTCATATTTCCAGGCTTTAACTGTATACTGTGCCATTATAAACAAGCCTCGTCTTCTTCTGGAGCTCAAAAAGTTACGCACTGACTTTTTATTTGATAAATGCTGTTCAAAATTCTGTCTGAAATAATGAACATTTGTTTTTGTCCATTAAGCTTTTGTTTACCCAAATTTACAGTGTATGCTAATTTGGAAACTGAATGTCTGTTGTTGCTGCCACTGTGCAGAGCTTGCTAGCTTGTTTGCTAATGGTAGTTGCAGATTTGGGACATTTCAGATGCTGTATAACGTAGGGATGGAGATATTAGAATTTGCCCTCACGATTATTGTGACCAAAATAATCACGATTAACGATAGTATCCTGATAGTTTACTAAACATATCATGTAGAGTTTAAAAGTCTCTAAAACATTTATTAGTGCACAATATGCATGTGTTTGTACAACTACTTATTGTATTTTGGTCTAAGTGGAATCAACAATGATTCAAAGTGAACAAATGAGAACACAATGTTGAGCAAAAATGATTTAACTTTGTCTCAGAGTGTGTAATCACTTCTGAATAGACTCATAATCACAATTATCATCATGTGCAATTATCACGATTATGAAAAACGTCATGATTATTTAATTGCAGCCCTTTATTATTGCAATTAACGATAATATTGTATATCGTCCCATCCCTGATAACAAGTCACCAAATCGACCAGACTACAGAAAAGTAATGACTGTGTATGATCCTAAAGTCTGTGTCACAAAGAAATGTAACTTCCTGTTTGTCTACCACTGTTTACCTCATTTTCTCTTTAACATGTCACATGCAAAGTCAATTTATTTAGCAGAGTTGTGGTACTGACTACTGTAGCTGATTGATGTGTGTTTGTCCATATTATTATATTTGTTTTAGTTGAGTATGGATGAGCCATATGGGTTTTTTGAGCCAATGCCTATATCCAATAATTGATTTCCTGCTGTAGACAGTAACATTTACAAAAGTAATATTTGCATTTAAAAATCAAAACACAGCTCACAGATCACAAATTTACTTTACACTTTTGCTGTATATTGTGTAAATATGCTGTCACAGTTTTTTGCTATCATGACAAAATATCACAATTAGCAATTATTCATGATTGTTTAAAAATACATTTTAATCTAGATTGTATTAAAACTTAAATTAGAATTTTGCGTTTAAAATGGCAATGTTTAGAGAGAAGTCTTTTTTTTTTTTTTTTTTTTTTTTAAAACACATTTTGGAACTCATTACAAGTCTAACAAACTCACATTTTTACTTTTCACTGTAGCAAAAAATAAAAACTAAATTTATCTGAGATGAAAACACATCTGCGCCAAATATCAACATTTTTACATAAACTGGATATTTTGTTTGTCCCTAGTTTGTAATATGCACACAAAAAATGTTTCTATAGGTTATTTTTATTAGGACAATCTACAATTACATAGCACAATGCCAAAGATACTTATACCAGATCCAAGCTTTGCAAATAATTTTTAGTACTGGTGTTTTTACAATTATATACACAGAGACTAAAGCCACGATTCTATTAGCCTAGGTCCCTCAGACCCACTTTGGAACGGTTTGGGCCGCTTATGTTAATGATGGTGAGCATTCTGGACCTGAGGACAATATTTCATGTTTCTATCTGCTCCTTTCCATCTGGTTTTCTTGGCCAATCATCGAGCCTAAAGGGGGACAGCGGTAAGATCTGCTCCAGGGTCCAAAAGCGGCTCACTATGGACCCATGGACAAAACAGTTGCTTTGCGTAGTGGAAACAGCGTAGGACTGTACTGTACGGCCCTGACCTGAGCCTATGGAAAACCCTTCTAAAAATATCAGCACGGATAACTTTTCAATATTGACCAATTCAATATGATACACAGTATTTCTATTCCGATAATCTTGTAATGACCCAGAACCTTGATTTGAGGCGAAGAGCTGTTAGATAAGAGAGACAAAAGTGGAGCAGTGATGGCATGGGAACTGTTTATTGATTTGTTCCCATGCTTTGTGCCTCCTGCAGTCGTCAACATAATCAAATCTCATTGGTGGTTCAAACATGTCGTGGCTGAAACGCTGCCTCACTACTCATGACCTCGATAAACAGATCCCATTATCATCAGATACTCACAAACGAACTGAACGTGTCATTCCAGATTCAATTAACCCTTCGCTCCGGGGCAGAGCTGTGCATAAATAAAATATGGCAAACTATTTAAACATGAATATTTCAACTACTTATGCAGACTCTTAGTGAAGCTTAGCGACCATGGCATCATGTTCCTTCTGCTTTTACAAGTTATATATAGAGTAAAATATATATGTGCTGGTTACATGTAGGGCAAAAATATGTACTGTATATCACAGCTATAAGATCACATATACGGTTGAAACAAACTGCATTGTTTTCAGCTTAAGATGAGTCACAAGGCTTCATGTCAGAATCTAATGTGAAATTTTACAGCACAATGGATCTAACAACACTGTTTCCCACATGTTTATACAGAGACTATTCAAAAGCAATTCAAAACCACTTTGAGGTGGAAATGTCAATTACTTCTACTGACCCAAAACACTGATTACAGATAAAAAAAAAAATTACTTCTGTGTTTTTAGACAATGGGGGCAAAAATTAAGATGGGGGCCCACCACACAACTCTTCCAGGTAAATCCCTCCACAGTCCCTTCAGAATGTCCTGAGACCTCCCTGAGACCTCCTCTCGATGGGACATGCCCAGAACACCTTCTGAGGAAGTTGTGAGGAGTTTCAGACTCCAGGGTTCTTTTCTCAAATAAACTTATCTAAGCTAATTCAAAACTCAGTGAGTATTGTATTTAGAGATAGACAGATACAGTATATAGAGGGATTATTTGTTAATGCGTGCGCTGCCGAAATGTAGAAAGAGCTGTGGCTGATTGACACACTAGCCATTGAGCTAGTGTGTCAATCAATAGACAGCGCCGTTGTCAGCTAACTACAAGAGTCTGTCACTATGCAAAAACAAAGTTATGCTGCTAAATCAACATTTGTGAATGAAATTCATCTTTACGACTCATGTACATTACATTCATGTCATTGAAAAAAGCAGACGTCAATCAGACCAGTTCAGACCTGATCAAAACAGCTGCTCTTGTCCAGTTTTGCTGTTTTTATCAAAAAGCTTCCCCAGCTAACTAGACTGACAGCGTATCTTTCTGCAGGCGACATGCGCAGTCAAGCGAAAAGTGACACTGACCGATAATCCCTCCATAGACTAACTGAGATATCTTGTCGATATTAGTGGCTATATGTCTTTTAAGCATTACCGATATCGTGTTTCAGCTGACCTAATCCTAAAAAAGACAAGGATAACTGTAACACTTAAGTGCGATGAGAAAACTGCTCAAAACATGATTATACTGTTGTCTTATGTTTGTGGTGAAACAAGCTTGAAAATTCTCTGAGAAAACCCATAACAGTAAATCTCTCATTTCAGTTATCCAACCACAAGCCTCTATGCCCTTAATTTATTTTTCAAAAATTTTCAATAGAACTTTTTTCTTCAAGTTGAAGTTTTGACTAGTAGTAATATAAATTTTATTTGAAAAATTAAAATCATAATATTGTTTTATTATGTTACATTATAGTGTTCTTTTTTGTGTAATGTCATTGCATTTCTTTGCTATATTACCAATTTTTCTGAAATTGGATGGATTTGATGTTAAAATACAAATTTAATCATGAGCTCATTCCTTTTAAGTAGAAATCTTCAAATGATGACTGACTTTTCTCTCTGTTTCTCGCTGTTCACTTAAACACAGACATTCACAGGCCTTTGTTTAGCTCTGAGTGAGATTTAACCAATCGACTTTGAGAAAAAGCTAATTACTTTTTTTACTTCTTAAAACTAAAAGAAAAAACACAACCTGTAAATCAATTGTAATAAAACCGAAATAGAAATCTGGCTTCAAGAACAGTTTTTCCCCATCTCATCCATCCCTACTGGAGATGCTTTCACCATGTCTCCTTGTAAAACTAGCCTGACTTATAATTTCCACTGTAAGAAATATTGCTGACCATATGGCTTGTGCTTGGTTCAAAAATAGGCTGGCTGAAGCTGTAAAACTCCTCAGATAGTTCCTGTGTAGTGGAACTTGTCTGACAGCTCTGTGTTTGTGCTGACTTGGCTCTCCTCCTGAGTGCCTGTTAATGCACTGCTCCCTGATGGCTCTTTACTTTCCCCTGCTTTGGTCCCGGCGCGCCCCTCACTGTCCCGTCTGTGTATTATTCATCTGTAAAGTGACATCTCTGTACGTTAAACCGGGAGGCACGATGGCCGCTCCATTATTGATGCGCGTTCTGTTGTTTGTTTGGAGCTTTGTAAAAAAAAAAAAAAAAAGAAAAGAAAGAGGAGACAGCAGAGTTTAGTCAGGTATGTCACGAATCGTTACCACAATTTTGCGGTACGATTATTGTGGGACATGACCAAAACTACATGTATCTCATTGTCTAAAACGTCACTATTCTTCAAGTTGGTTTATGAACTTTCTGAATGAAAATAATGTGACATTTTCATATGTGGTAATAACATGGCAAAAACATTCATCTGTTTCTTGATCACTTCTAAAATTAAATAGAGGGATTATTTGCATCTCAGCACGGGAGATGTACGTGCAGTCGGACAGCAGAAAGAGCTCATTGACACAAGCTGTAGCAGCAACACCAGCCAGCGCTGTTGTCAGCAAACTACAAGGTTTATCACTGCACAAAAATTAAAGTTATGCGCTATTTAAAAATTTGTGAATGAACTGTCTTTAAGAGTCAAACATGTTACCTTCAGGTGAGTGAAAAAACGCAAAGAAAAAGACTGTCTCAAACTTCATGAATCAGACGTCCGTCATTCGGTTCAGACCTGATCCAAACAATTAGCTCTCGCCCCGTCTCCAGCCAACTAGAGAGACAGCTGCTCTTTCTGCAGGCGACATTGAGTGGAAAGTGACGTCAACCGATAATCACTCTATTGAAAGGAGAATTTGCTTCTAAAACAGATGAGCAGATTTATTTTTAGATAATTTTTTGCCATTGATATCTGTTATTTATTTAGATTTGACTTATACATTTGATTTTTATAATTCAACAATTTTACTTTCATTAAGCAAAATATAAAAACAAATGTGTTTATCTAAGACATAACATGTCTGCGCAAAATACTGTTCTTTTCTTTCTGTAAACCCGGCTGTTGCCAATAGTATACATCAGGAGTTCTCAAACATTTTGAGTCCAGTCCAGGGACTACTCATCAGGTTAATATAGCTCAAGGACAATGGTGTTGAAAATACAATTCAGAAGTAAATAAAACATATTTATAACCAAATGAAGTGAATTTCTTTTTCATTATGTGGTTCTCTTTACATCAAAATATTCTGCCTTTGAGATGGTCTACACTTCAAATGAGTAATGAAGTTATAATTAGTGTTACCCAAAAATTTGGAGGATCACCAATACATGGCTCAGAGACCTCCAGACCCTCTGATATTTTTCTAATCTTTTATTTTCTATAGCGTGAACTAAAAATATTTCATTTTGCTTCAAAATTGGTACAATCATTCTTCTTTTATCACAAGAATAATCTCGATTATTGATTAACCTAATAATCTTAACAAGCCGAGTGTAGTAACGCGATGGATTTGATGAGTTTTCACAGAAGAGGAGGCTGCTGTCGGGCTTGTGTTTGTGCATATAAATAAATGTGCTTCTGTCCCTGTTTTTGTTCTCTGAGGGTGTGAATGGCTTTTTAGAGGTGACCTGTATTATCCGGCTCTGTCCCCTGCCACTGGAGAGCTCTCTTCGGCTCACTGACCCTCTCTGTGTGCCCATGCATGCATCTGTGCACTTGGACTTGTGGAATACAATTTTTGGAAGTAGCACACACTCACTGAAGTAAAGGTTCTGATTATTGTTCTCACTGTGATTAAATCTACAAGTGTCCAAAGACTAAACATATTCTTGATCGTCTAAAGTCATGCTCTTAGTATCAACTGGTTCAAATTTCTCAACCTGATTTGATTAGCAGCACACACCAAAACGAAAGGAAAGGATTACTTCAAACATTTCAAAGCACACACAACTTAAAAATGTTGAGAAACTAACAAACTAACAATACTAAAAATCTATATTCATTTATTGATCTTTATTTAACCAGGAAAGTCCTGTTGAGTCCTGTTTTTAGTGGTAACTTTTCTTCCACACACACAGGCAGAACATGCAAACTCCACACAGAAAGCTGGTAAACCTTGGACCTTCTTGCTCTGAGGCCAATGCGCCAACAGCTGAGTCACCACAACACAATATTCTGTTTGGGAGATGCCGTCAGAGAACTAACCGCTGAATAAAATAAACCTATCTTGTCCTGACATGCTAATACAGGGACATGTAAAGATCTTAATTTGACAGTAAAGAAAGCTGAGAAGAAGTTGACTTATGGAACTAAAAAACACAAAATCTCAAAACTTTATCACAAATATCCCAAAATTTGATGAATAGAAACCATTTTTTTCTGAAGTGAGACAATTTCCTAAACAGTATTTATCAAAAAGCATGCATAAATAAGACTGAATCTAGAACTAATTCAATTCAAACTAAGCCTTAAACCAGGGCTATATAATTTCACAAAGTAGTGGCATCTGGGCTAAAGTTTCTCTACATGTACACGTCACCACTTTTAACACAATAAGCACAACACAATATTTCCCCAACATTAATATTGCTTTAACATTGTAAAACTATTTGCCAATTGGACACAGAACTGGAACCAAAAGACTAGATATAATAGACTATATAGAATCAAACCAGGTCTGAACAAGTACAAACCTCAAATGAATACAAAACAAATATATTTTCTAATGTTTGGAAGATGGTCAGGGGCCAGATTTAATTGGTCGATCAACACTGTCATAACATGAAATTTGCCCAAAGGACACAAAAAATGTAGATAAAACTGAATCTCAAAAACCAAAAGAACTGAATCAACACAGTACAGCGTTTTTTAGAAGCACTGATCTAACATTTCATTCCTGAATACATTCACTTCAAATCCTGTTGTAGTAGTTTCACTGAATCCCTCTTTAGTCTTTGTGCATAAATGTGCTGGTTGTGTTTTTGTGCCTGCTCTGTGTGGATGTGTTTTGAAGGTGACCTGTATTATCCGTCCCTGTCCTCTGCTGTTGGAGTGCTCTCTTCAGCTCACTGACCCTCTCGGCTCCTCTCTGTGTGCCCATGCATACATCCACACTCCGCCTAAGTGGAGTTCTGTCGCTCGTGTCGCGCCTCTTTGCTGCTGGTTAAAGCTACTTCAGCGCACATTTTCAGGCTCTCTGCGTCCCACGGAGATGTGGAGTGTTAATATTAACACAAGGGCCTGAGTGTGGGAGCGTGTAATATGCTTTAACAGCAGCCAGTGGGACGCAGACCAAATGCACTTAACAGACTACAACAAGTTACACACATGTAAGAGCTGTCACATGAGCGAAGGCTGTGTAGTGTTGATCCAAGGTCTGTCTCTTTGTATGCCTGTTCATTTAATCATTCTAAACATAAAATAAGTTTCAATAATAATCTTATAAATGTGGAACCTAAATTACAAAGCATTAGCTTGTATATTTTTTATCACTTTTCTCTGTTGAGTTTTAACTGTGCTGATTGTTTACACTTTGAAAAATGTTTGTACAAGTTCTGTGACACTATTTAATAAAAAACACAGCTATATAAAGTGGTGCTGAGCAATACCGTGATGAAAATCGTAGGAACTTTCTGATAAAGCAGATAATCTCTTTGGAAAATAGATCATTTTGAATCTGGCTCCAAGAAATTCCTGATATAAATTATTTGCCATATTCATATATATTCTTCTGCAAATGTGGGAAATAAATACTGTAAATAAAATGATTTGGATCGAGAAGTGCCTGAATTCAGAATCTACTCTATCTATAGTTTTAAAAACAGTGGGTCTGGTGAGGTCTCTCTCCTAAACAAAGCAACAAAGCACAGCGTTTACAACCAGATTTCTGAAGAATTACAACATCCTAAATAGCCACAATAAAATGATGCATTCATTTGTGTCAATATTGTCGACCCTTAACTCTTTTCACTTCCATCATTTCTGCTGCTCCACTTCTCCCGCCCACAGTCGAGTTTAGGAAGGACAAGTTTACAAACCCACAGAGTTACAACCAAAGAGATGCGCCGAGACGCGGAGGAGGGCCAGGGATTAACGCGATTTCAGAAATAAGCATGCACACGTCAAGAGGAGTTTTCAAAAAAGTCTGCAAGTTAACGCGGCTGCGACAAACACACTAAAGAGGCTGACAGAGCGGAGCAAAAAGTAACAACGGCCAAAGCTTGGGAAGTGGTTTCAAAAAGGCCTGAAAACAGAAAGCACTCGGATGAACCTTCATTTATATTCTTTATAATATCACATTTTTGTCAACATTTATTGGTTCAAGATCAGTGAGATGCCAAACTGTAATTCATTGTTTTTTTATCTGGCAACAAGTCCTTTATGTTTTTAAATGAAGGGACAAGAGGTTATCTTTTATTTTAAGTAATTCATGGGAAACACTAGGTTTGTTTTCTAACCTGTAGTACCCAATCATTTGTGAGTAAAAACTTAATAATTTCAGATTTAAAGAAGAATTTAAAGTATATGAATGCAAAAAAAAGGGCTGGGTAATTAATCGAAAGATTGAGAGTGATCCATGTGTGATCGTCAATTATTTTGTTGACATTCTTAAAACTAGAGGTCTGCTACCAATATTTGGTCAGTAAAACAATTTGGTTTGGAGCAGGAAAACACTGAAAGAAAAAAAACATATTCTGTTAAAAAGCACGAATTAAAAATCTGTGAGGTTTGTGTTCATGAAACCATTATTTTTTTTTTTAAAGACTAAAATAAATCAGTCTCTAGAAACGGAAACTAAACAATATTTCCCAGTATAAAAAATTAAGTTAACTTTGACAAAGAAATGATAAAAACAAGAAAAATCTCTTTGTAAAAATAACAAGACACTAATACAAAAAACATACCTGTTTTTGAAGACACAGCATTTTAAGAACCACTGCTTGTTTTGACCAGAATCTCATTTACAGACACTTCACCCACCTGGCAATGACATCACATGAACATTTGAAAATGAATGTGATTATAAAGTTCTGAACAGACACAGATAGCCTGAAAGTGTAAAAAGAGTTATTTTTAGTGTAATCCAGTGTCATTCAAACTAAGCTCCCAGGTTATTTGTCAGCAGCACTCACACATTTTAAAGATCCTCCTGCAGCTTCACTGTGAAACTCGAGACAAAGGTTCTCAAACTAACCTCACCAAGTACTTTTAAAAATGTGTACTTCTCTTACAAAGCACCGGCAAAAAGCTGGCAGTGACCAGGACCAGACTGTACCAGGTCAAAGAGGACAGAGACAGAGCTAAAGTTGATCTGAAACATGATTGGCCAAGGCCTAGGGGTTAGTTTGTTCCTTTTTTTGTAAGGAACACATTCTGCCCAATCTATGACCAAACAGGATCGGGAAGTATTTTTCAAAAGGTGCAGCAACCGTTAAAATAATAGTTAAGGTGTCCAATAAAATGTTTGGCTTGCAATGCAGCTATTCTATTGCAGCTACTTAATAGCTACCTATCGAAAGTGTTGTGTTTCCCAAAAACTATGTTTTACATAAAGATAACAAAAACTTATTTGCTATTTCTGCTTAAAAACAGGATTTCTAATTGCTCCATGAACATTATTATAGAAGGGTATAATTATGAGAATTGGTAAATTACAACAATGATTATTTCTCAAATTATTACAAAATTTTATTTTCAAGATTTGAAACATTAAATCATAAGTGTGATAAGTGGAAGTGCTATAGTCTGTTTAAGTAATATTTGTCACCTACGTTCATTCTATCCATATATTCTCTGTATGTATGTTGTGAATGTACTTCACTCAAAGCAAATTATTGTGTGATTTCAGTTTTTGCTTAAAATTATTATTTTTTCAACTAGCTTTCCTACATTAATATTAATATACAAAAATGAAACAATAGAATTATTTAATTAAGTAAAAACAATATCGAAAATAGTATACAATTCGATAGTGGTGTTTTAATTCAATTCTGGTGTTGGGTTTGATCCTCATGTGTCCCTTCGTGGCTCTGTTTTGTACTTTTTGTGTGGTTAGGAAAAGGTTGATTCCACTGTCATTTCTCAGACAGTAGACTTTTTACATTCTTATTGAAGTGAGTTTTGTAATTTTTTCTCTTTTTATTCACAAAAATGAACCCACAAATTACAGAAATATGAAACATAAAATATAAAAAATATAAAACTTCTAACTTAATTACTTAAAAACAATATAATAAAGCAGTAATATTGTTACTTATTGAAAAGTCATGTTTTATTCAGCAAATTCACAGAAAAAGTTGTTTATTTTTGTGAGGCTTAAAAAAAAATCAAAACATACCAGTTGTGACCTGTGTATAATGACAAGAATCAAATCATGACAAAAGAGAATAATTCCATTCCTAATATAAATTAAAATATAATAAAAATGAATTTCAGAACATGTTGGATGTCTAAGCTACAGGTACAGCTACGTTTTTCTCTAAGAAAGACAGAATATTGTGTTCTTTGTAAAGAACAATCTATTATCAAAAATGATTGCAGCCTTTAACAACAGCAACTCAAATTGCAATTTCGGTTTGATTGTTATACATTTTTACACTTTCAGGTACAATTCAGTCTAATTAATCTTTTTTTATACTAAGCAGCAAAATAAAGACTAGATTTGCCCCAATGTGTAACTAATCACTGCCTACAACAGCTAACAATGAAGTCCATGGTGTCATAGTTTGAGAATCATTGCTGTGAAGGACATACCAAAGTCGCAAACTCGTCCCTGGAGCTGGACTTGACTCCTTTTGTCCCGGTCCATCCACAGTTGTTTAGAGCCACCAACACAACGACTGGCTGACTAAGAGCAGAAGCTTTGGCAGCCAGTCGCCTCAGGGTCCGACCTCTCGCTACACAAATGACACATGTGCGTGATTCATTTGAGAAAAAGCGGCTAATGTCATCACCATCACTGAGCAGAGGAGGAAACAGATGCAGAAAATTAGGTTGCTGTAAAACTGACTACGCAAAACACCCTAGGAAACACTTAAGATTATGTAATGACACTTCTGACCTTTTCTATGGGCTGGATGAGAAACTATATCTCGAAAAGGTTTGGGGTAAAATATCTAATCATGATTTCCCTTACAAGTTGACTACTGCAAAATGTTTTGATTCGCAATGTTTTGATTGCCTTATTGGATTCAAAGTGCATAGTTTATTAGGATTTGAGAGATGACTTACTGTGAATATGAACTAAACTAAATGCAAGACTCACACTTCAGAGGATGTTTGTTGGCATATAAGTTATACTATGTGACAGAACACATTTTTGCATACAATATAACAAGATCATTTGTAGCTAGTTTGAAGTTCTGCAAGAGTTAAATAACTACAATACAAAGTCAACAAAACTGTCTATGCTGGCATCTGATGGTTTTGAACTGTCAATGCTGTTCAGTCATCATGTGTATATTTACATTGCAAATGATAATATATTGACAGTTTAATGATTACCAACCCAGTGTGAAAGTAAAATATTGGGTGCTTGAATAGCCGTGGAATTAAATCAGAATATCAAACACATATTTCTAATTGTCATCACTTAAATTAAAATTATTCTCTATGCAATATTAATGTACAAAGTAAACTAATCAAAAAAATAAATACAATGACTAGTAGACTAGATTAGCCATAACGAGTAGAATAGTCATTAACGCTAACGTAAACGCTAGATTAGCTTGTTTGCAAAGGAATAGTAAATGCTAGATGGTAAATGCTATAATCAGATCGGGGAACAGAAGACCAGTACATCTCAGCCTCTCAGCGAGTAACATGCCTGACTTTGGTGTAGTTTAACCTCCTAGCTAATGAGTATGATTAATTGTACAGTTTAGTTAACGTGGCAGCTAGTCGTATTAGCAGATTAAGCTAACATAAATTTGTTCTAGCTAGTTAAATCACACTCACGAACTCGTAAAAAGCACTGCGTCTGTGAACAACTTTATGTTTTACCATGTTTGGCTGCACAAAAGCTTACCGGACTCGGCAAAACAAGTTCAAGTTTTCCAGATTTCTGCGACAAATGGCGACAACATGTGTTTGCGCCATGGAAGTATGCACGGAAGTGGTTTGTTGCGCCAGCTAATGCTAACATCTGACTTTTGCGCTAATGCTAACAATGCTGTTAGCTAATCTTTGTCGTAAAAAGCAAGAGGATTGACTTCTTTGGCAACATAACAAGGAACAACAAAACTTAAAAGGTGAGTAAAATATAGACTTACTCCACAAGGGACAACTTTATAACGCTAGCCATCCATTTTCTGCCAGTGAACAAACATAATGTATATTTGATGCAGTTTCAGATCTGTTTCTCCCTGTGGTATTTGGGGAGAGATGCAGCACACATATTTTAGTGGTGCGATCTAATGTGTATGCACTGCAGACACTTGAAAACGGATAAACAACTTTTAGAAAAGGGAAGTAATGTAATGTAATGACCAATATAAACTCCCTATGTGGTTTATTAAAGACAATGACTCACTAACAAACAAATAAACGAAAATTGAGATTTGCTGCAAGATCAGGGACAGAAAAACTAAATTGTAGTAATATTTACTTTCCAAAAGACCATAATTAAGGATGATAATCTCTGCATCATTTAGACTTCTACTTCTACTCAGATGATGTCTTCTCACAAATATGCTTTGATGGACTAAAAAATTGCAACTCCAATCACAGTGAACACTTAATTATATCTCTATGGGGTTTGTCAGGGCTCAACTTTCCAACTTACTTTTGCGTTATCAAAGTACCTGGGACAAACCTTATCTTTAAAGATGTGTTCAAGCATATAATGAAAATGTCAAAACAGAGTGGAGGTGAGTATAGGCTAACTTCAGATGTAAGGACTATTTTTGATGACCATGGATGTTTGGTACTGTATTTTTCACCTTGCCCCATATTACCCTTGGAAAAAGCTATTTCAAATCTCAATACAGTTTTTTTTTAAATCTGGTAAAGTAAAGGATCAATCAAATGGTCTATGTCTGATGTTGAAATCACAGATTTGGGCTACAACATACAAACTATGATAATCATTTGCAAACATTTGGAGAGAGTTTAATGACGAAGGTGCTAAATTTGCCAATCATAGGGTGCTGACTGTAGCAACCAAAACTATTGCTGCAAGCCATTATGCAAAGAGCTAATTTATTTATTTATTTTTTCCCGAATGTGTAATTAATGCTCTTTTTAAACCATGTGCAGATGGACTGAAAAGGTCTACAGCTCTTATAATAGATTAGATTGGGTTGTCAAGATCAGATGTCTAAACTAGAGCCCTCTGATTTGAACCATATATCTTTGAGTAATGTGTAATCTACAGTATTTCCCTTGAGCTTTGTTTCTCACAGAGCAAAGGAAGGGCCAGCCAACATATTTGTCCTGACTGGGGTAAGGTTTCACTAATGAAAAAGAGGTTAATTTGTGATATGCTTAGCTGAGTGAGCTTCAGCACAGCTCCACTCATCCATGAGCGCAGTGCTGTGGGGCATCAGGTGTGCCTCCTCCTGCGCTGTCTGCCTCTTCAATATGCTCCCATAATCCACTGTTAACACGCAATCCCGCAGAAGCACAAATGTCTTACTCACACTGAGCAAGAGCTTGATATTATAGAGGCAAAGGTACAGTTATAGCATAGATATTATGTATGCTCAAAAATAGCAATAAAAAATGTTCAAGATAAGATTTTGAGAAACAATGAGAAGAATGCACATTTCAAGAACAATAGGAGAACAGGAACATGCAATAAAAAGAAAATACTAGCTTTTAAACAACAACAAAATTCCTGATTTTACGAAAATAAGAACAAACTGCAATGTAAAACTAAAGTGGACCATCCAAAATCAGCCAATCAGAGTCTATGAGAATTAAAATACTTCAGAATTGGAAAGAGAAAGTACACAACAATTTGAATTTTCTCACAATGTGCTGTAATTACAATACACATTTGACTAAAACAAAGTTTACTATATTACTGCTAAAATTCTTGCCTTTTTACTTTCTCATCCACAAACGATGACTTCATTAAACTGCTAACGTCATTTTAGATACAATGTGTTGAAAGTTGTATCAAATGTTTATATTGTGTCTGAAACGTCACTTCCATTCTGATTATCCAGTAAAAAATGACCAGAAATGACCAGCTATCTTTTTTTTCATTCCTGTTGTTTTGTAGATCACCATCCCAGACTGATGTATGCAGCAGATTATAAATCACACTTCTGAAGATAACGAAGTAATGAACAAACACAATTTAGAAGAATCCTTTACATACACTGACATTCTATAACTACGATTCTCTATAGAATTGAATGAACTTTTTCACCAAACTGAATTATCACATGCAACAACCTTTGCAATAAATCACTTTAAGCCAGGGCCAGATTTTACAGAGGACCATGGCTTCTGGGCCGGGTAGTTGCACAATACGTCATCGCTTTTGACATTAGATTGTGCCAAATATTCACAGGACTAGATTTATTCTATAGTGATACTAACTAATGCTGCAAAATGTCCAAATCAACGATAAACCACAAAAGAAACCGCATAAAATCCCAGAACTAAGCCAGGTCTTAAGAAGAATTAAATCAGGACTGAAATAGACACTGTAAAAATTAGATGTATCTTTGTTTTTGAGCATATTTTAAATGTCTTCAAATAAATTTACTAAAACAACACGTTCTAAGTGGATTATCTGGCTAAAATATGAAAAATACAACATTTTCTCACTGGAAACAAAGAAACAAGAAAATTGCAAATCTTCTTTTCAGACACTTATTAACACATTAAGAAATTAAAGTTGGTCACTATTTCTTGAGTCATTACCCAGAACTAAATCTACAAACAAGATAAAATGTGTTTTTGTAATTTTTGAAAGTGGACTGAGGGCCGGATCATATCTTTGAAGGGCCGGGGCCTTAAGTTGAATAGGCCTGCTTTAAGCCATTTAATATTTTCAGGTCCAGACGCAGAACTTTCAAATGTGTGCTCAAACATTTGTCATTTCCTGGTTTGGTTCTATTCAATTTTATTTAGCATTCCCAAAAACAAATTAAAAATGACTTTTGGTAATGATTTCTGAAACATACACTGCACAGACTTCCAATTTCTCTCATTTAACACAGAAAACAATCACATTTCTTCTCACAGAGTCTGGCTTCTGCACTATACCACGTTTTTACTGACAGAGGATTAGCCGTGGAGCTAAAAAGCACACCTAAATAATTGACAATTTGACATGACATGACCTTTCAATTAATTGCCCAGCTTTAGTCTAAAGTTCAAAGTGCGCTGCTAATATGAAAGCACCTTCACATGATGCACACATTTGGAAGTTTAAGTCTTAATTGAATCCTGTTTTCTTGTTTAAAAAACTGCTTAAGTGAATTTTAGACATCGAGCAGTTGTCTGACATCACTAAACAGATAAACTGCTGGTGAACAGACTTGACTAATGTGACAGTAAATGCATTAGCAGTCCAGACAGACACTCGCCTCGTTCGCTGTGATGAAAGCTGAGGGAGACACCAAATCCTCCTCCGCGGCTGCTCCGTGCCGTAACACGATGCTCGGTTTATAATATGGCGGATTTATATGGACCTTCATGCTATTGGGTTAATACTGTATTAAGCCGTGAGCTGTATTTCAATTACGCACTCAGAGGAGTCAGTGGGGCAGTAGTGTGTCCTGCTCTCTCCTCCGCTATCGTCCTGTCTCATCTTTGTCCAGGCCATCTGTCACAGAGCTCATCAGATCTGTGGCATGAGGCGGCTACTAAGAGTCTCCATCAAAACATGTCAGAGGAAATCAGAACAGGCAAAAAACATGTCCCACACTTTTTATGTCTCGTACCAGCATAAAAAAAAGTCACTCTAGTGGTTCTTCTGTTACTAAACTAAAAACAGCCTTATCTGTGGTCTATCATGTGATGTCACAAGGCCAGATGGTGGGAAAGAGAGTTTTTTTCTATCAATAACATTGTGCCAAGTCATTTTGTGATTTCTTTTTGTGACTAGACCCATCCACTAGAGCTGTGCAATATATCGAATTTTAGATAATATCGTGAAAGTTGCTTTTAACATATGCAAAAATTGAATATCGAGTATATTGTGCTGTAAAACATGCTACAAAAAGCTAATTTAGATAAAAATTAAATAGAATTTGTACACTATGAAATTCAAAGATTTCCGCACTATTAGACAAATATGTATCTGATAATTAAACATTAAAAAACATAAATTAATAAATAATAATTAGTCGTTAGCATATTTTGTGTAGATTTTCATTGGCTTGAACTAGTATTGCAAATGGAACAAGCATAATTTTTTTTTTTTTTACATAAAATAAGAAAAATACACATTAATTGAAATTATGAAAAGAATAAATGATTCTGTTATAATATCGTCAATTATCGTTATTGGGATGTATAAAAAATTATCGAGATATTCATTTTTGTTAATATCGCCCAGCTCTACCATCCACTTAATGTTTTAGGAATTTTTTTTTGGCTGCACTGTAATAAATGTATTAGTTGATAGAATACTATGATACCTCGAGACTGGTAACATTATGACTTAGTTTGCTGTGACGATCCAGTTGTCATAGTTTAACAGCAGTATAGTTGGGATTTGTGACAATTAAAATTCAGTAACTGGGTTTATTTTAACTGTCGTAATACTGTAGATATTTGAGATCGCCTTGCAAGACAAACAAACATGTTAGCTGTCCTTAAACATTTTCTCTTTTTCCCGGCTGTTTTGGCTTTTGCTTTCCCAATTAGGAAGGTCTAAGGCAGGTCTATTAAATTTGCCATCTGAAGATCTGATCTGGCCCTCAGCCCATCATTGAAAATACATAAATCCAGGTGTGCCTTAGACCTGATTTCGTCCCTTGTTAGTTCTGGTATGATTCTGCTTTAGACCTGATCTGGTATTGGCCTATGTTGCTCTTGGCTTAGACTTGGGCAGTACTGTCTAGTCCTCCTTGTTTAATTGTTGTTCAGTGCTGCTTTGGAAATTTTGTTAACAAAGCACAACAAATCGAACAGTGGCTACAGATGATAGTTTGTACAATACCAAATTTTGGCAAAAGTGGTGACATGTTGTGCAATTACTCTGCCTGGAAACCCTGACCCTTAGAAAAATCTGGCCCTCAAAAAAAAAAAAAAAAAGTTGATCTAAGGACAGGGGTTACTGTTAAATAATTTGCTTCGACATGCTTGATCTGATTCTCTGTGTACTGTTTGGTTTTGACCATTGAATGTTCATTGCTTTAATAACATTGATGTTTGCTAATTAACAATCTTGGAAAGTAATCTGAGACGACTATTGTTATGATTTTGGGTATGCAAAAATAAATTGATTTGATTTGCCAACAAAAGTGGGCAGAGCAGGAGTAAGGTGAATATCACCGACCTAATTACACAAGGACAAGTCTTCATTGTAGAAAACCTGTTACTCTTATTATGTGAACAGTAGGTTAATCAATTACAACTAACTAATCGATAATTTAAATGATCATCAACTAAGATAATATTCGAATAATCGTTAACAGTTTTTTTTAGGTTTCAAAACATATCCTGACATTATAAAACCTCAATTGAACAGCAATGTGTAAATTTTGTGATAAATCTAAAACTCAAGAACTTCTCAAATGACGTTACCCAAGAAAAAAGGCAGACCTAAATAAGTTATTATGGAAAAACGTGTTTGAATCAAGTCTTATTGATCTAGTTTTTATTTTTATTTTGTGACATATTTTATGCTTGTTGCATTGGCAAATTATATCTTAAATCAAATCATTTATGAACTTGTTACTTTTTTAAGATGGTAAAATTTTCCAGTGTACCTGAGCTAATATCTTGTTTTCAAAGACTCCTATGTTCTAACCAACTAATCGATTAAGCAAAAGAATAATCCCCAAACGAATCGATTACCAAAATAATCGTTAGTTGCAGCCCTGATGAACAGCTTACAGTAAATCTGGTTGTTTAGTCAGTCAGTCAAGTCATTTTTGTCTCTTTCCATAGCAGGTGACAAGTGTGGAAGTCGAGAAGCAGCTTTTTACTCAAGTTACCATTTTTCGAAGAGCCACTCTAAGTTACAGGTCAGTTCTATAGAAACAACCCACACAAACACCAGAAAAGTTACACAGTGCATCTTTAAATACAAACTTTCTACAAACAGTTGTATATCACGTTGGCGAAAACTAATAGTGTCTCTGATGTATTAGTCATTTGTGAGCAGAAGCAGCAGGACTAATAATTAAAGTCTGTCTGAGATACAAGCTCCACTGGACTGGTAACAAATGAGGTTTTCAATTACATTCTTCATTTCTAATGGACATCAACCCAAATTGTAATACGAGTTTGTGAATTGTATGCAAATGGTGAGATGGCAAGATAAAGGAGCAATTTTGCACAAAGTCATTCCAGGCAGACTCCAGATTCTGTCTTTCTGATAAGCTTCAGTAGCTTGGACATTGCCAAACTTAATTCTGTACCAACAGTTTATAAAGTAACACAAAATATATTGGATTTTCCAGGCTGAAGATTCAAGTATCTATAGTTACTGGATTGTATTCCAAATGATCATCCCCCATCCCCACCATCTAAAAAGTTTTATTACTATCAGTTTTGCCTTGCTTTTAAATCATTCCCCTTTTAACAGCTGTATATCTTTAAAAATATAAAATAATCATTGTAAATGTGTCTTTTCAACACTTTTAAGTCTCCTTTTGAACGATTGCCCAGAACGCTGCTGCTATATACATTTATGACTCATTTATGTTGTTAACCAAATGGGTTTTACTGGACTTTTATAATGGACTTTTTACATATTGCATTTAGCTGATTCTGTGCATTGAAGTCAGGGCTCTCGAGAGCTTTTTTACTACATAAATCCAAAATATAGATTTGCAAAACGACTGCAACAATTAACCGACTTACTCTTTGACTAAGACCAGCTATACTGCTGCAGATTTACCAAAGAAAATTCAGGTGGAAATTAAATTCAATTTTTCTTCGGTGCAGGTTGTTCTATGACTCAGTCATCATCATAGATTAAAAGAAACCTCAGATTCACAAAGATTCAGCCAATATGTTCTGTGCAGCTGGCTGGCGTCTTATATTCAAGCTAACTTCTGTATGTTTGAGCCACTGAGTTATTATATAGCAGAGGTCTGCAACCTGCGGCTCGAGAGCCACATGCAGCTCTTTAAAGACATCAGTGCGGCTCTTTGAGATTTGATTTGAATGAGGAACTATCATAAAGTTAAAGAACATTAATTATTAGTTTAGTGTTATCATTATGTTTATTTAAAATAAATTGTTGTTTAATGCAGTGTTTCTCAACCTTTTTTGAGTCACAGCACACCTTTTTTCTCCGATTAGTTTTTTTTATGGCACACTCACACACACACACTAACAAAAATCAATAAATACATTTGTTATTACACTTAACATGGACGTTAGTGATTGTTTCTGTTTCCACAGACTGGAATCATCACATCATATAAAAAGGTCATTTTGTAAATATATACATTCCAGCAGCTACTACTTTAACAACAAACTTGTGGAACTACAAACAAATGCTTAAATTTGACGTCACCGCTTAATTTCTGTTCGTTGATGGTTGATAGTTTCTCAAGCTTGTTTCAAGCAGCAACAAACACTGATATTCCTGACCTAGAGCTGGAGTGAAATGAAATGGAGCAAAGGCACTAGGTGGCGCTAGCCTGGCCACAGAAACATGTTCAGTTTTAGACCATTTTAATCAGGTGTTTTAGAGAAAATAGGCCGAATCCATTACGGGCTTTGTAGCAATTAATTTAATTTCCATATTTTTCACAACCTAGTGAGCAATTGTCAATTTTTCCAAATAAGAAATCTTACTTTGCCATAATTTCACAAATGTCAAGTCTGGTAAATTCTAGTGGCTCATAAACTAAAAAAGGAGTTTAGTTTTACAGACAAGTTAGCGCACCTCACTTCAGAATATACACTCCCATTGTAGACAGTGAACAGGTGCTGCTTCCGACATGCTTCTTCCTGAGCTTTCACAGTAATTGCGCTCTCCTGCTGCTGCTGCTGCTGCTGCTGAGAACAAACTCACTCAAGTGTTGGAGACGAATGTGTAAAAGCTATGTATAGACTGACGTTTATACAGGCATGCGCCAATAAAAAGACACACTTATTAAATGTCCAGCAGCAGACGCAAGGCAGAGCAGAGCAGTGTAATTACTACGGACACACTCGAACTCTAATATAGACGCTTCTGATGAAGGAGAAATGGAAAATAAGAATAGGACATAAGTACGACTGTGACTGTTTTAGCAATCGACTTGTCAGTAATTACTTTTCAATGAGTTGGCCTGGAAAACGTTAAGTTATTAGCTATGTTCTCATCAATAGTTTGTCAAAGTTGTTTTTGGATTGATTCATGCATGTTTGAGTAATTTTGCGCAACTTTTTGGCCAATAATAAACTTGCAAAAAAAAAAAAAAAAAACACGCAAATTTTTGTCATTTGATACCTTTGTTAGGAGCCCGAACACATCTGTTTTCAGAGAAAAGCAGTTCCTTTAGCTGATTTTATTCATATTACGGCAAAAAATGTATTCATCCCTTTTCAGAAAGTCCCAATGTATAGTTTTAACTTTCTAATTCTACTCAGTTGTGTAGATGACTTTTCACCTTCAGAGAGTTACACAGTGCATCTTTAACATTGTTTTCAAGATATCCAAAAAATTTAATATCGACTGACTATATTGTTTATTCTAAAAAATTGTCACAACAAAGATAACTAAGAACTAACTAAAAAATATGTTAGTAAGTAACATTTTGCATTTGTACATTTACAATAAGTTGTGTTCACAGGCCCTCACAACATTCTCCAGGCTAATAATACTCAACACAGGTGCTTGGAGCTCAAATGAATCTTGTTCAGAGTCAGGTTTTTTGTTGAAATACAAAAGTGAAAGTGTGTAGCCACAAAAGAGACTTGGTTGGAAATGATGTTTTAGATAATGTAATAATTGTCTGAATATTGTTATCAGAATATGCAAAAAAAAAAAAAAAAAAAAAATATATATATATATATATATATGTATATTTATTTTAGTAAATATCGCCCAGCCCTACCTGCTGTATATATCGTTATGCCAGAAATGATACACAGTAGGGCATTTAACTTATTTATCTGTCATTAGTTTTAAAACATTTAAAGTTCGCCTTATTATTGTGGTCTCATTGTCACCTTGGAGAGAGAGAAGTCTAGGCCGAATTGTTGAATATTTCAGTCTAAAACAAAAATATCTCAGAGAAAACAAACAGGTGGCAGTCCTTCCATAGAAACTTAGGTGCCCTTTAAAGTACATTCAGAACCAGACTTAATGAGCCGACACTGACAGACCAAAGACAAGCTCAGAAGATATCTCTGATGCGGTTGTGCTGAAATTCACAAAAACCTTTACCAGGGTCATGTTCACAACTTCGAAGCAAGGACGTTTCATGACAGAATATTGTGATTTTAAATTTAACAGGTTTAATAGGAATAGTTTACTAAAAAATAAAAATAAAAAGCAGACAGGTGCTGAGGACTAGAAATATAACTGTTTGAAAGTATTTTCTATCTTGTAAATAGTGTATTGTTTATAACAATAACGGATTGTTTATTTCTTTCACAGTTTTTTTGAAACAAAAACAGTTTGATTGATTTGAATGAGATGATCACAACACCATTAACACTATCAGCAGACATAAAGTGTGCCGAAGTAAAATGTTATTGACTTTCTCCAGTAAAGTAAAAACTGCATTGCAAAACAGTATTCCAGATCCTAATTTACAGCAAAGCAATGCAAAAAACTGCTTTTTACAAATTAAATCAGTCTAAATATTTTACTAACATCAAATCATAAAATCGCTTAAAGGGGCACTGTGTAAGATTGAGAGGAATTTTAATTATCACTTATAGTCCACAAACATTTAAATCATATTTATTCTTTACAACATGAATACTTAAGAGAGCACTGTTAACCAATCCACATCAACTGTGATACATTTATACTTATTTGAAATGTTTTATTACGGGCCGGAATGTGATAAATTGACGCTAGATGTCAGCAGGGTAGATAGGCAAAATGCATTGGAAAGGCTCCCCCTGGTGTTCAAAAGTGGGATCACTTTATTATTATTTTTTTTTTTACACAGTGCCCCTTTAATAGGGCTGTGCAATTAGAGTCTAATTATATTTCAAAAACTGCGTAATGGGGCAATGAAGAATAATAACATTTACTAAAGCGTACATTCTTAGATATTGCTACTTTTATACTTTGATATGACAATTTATCTAACCCAAACATTTTCATTAGAGTTTATGCCAAAGCAAGAACAGAACGGTATAAGCTCAATGATTTTTTTCCCTCAAATCTTAAAATCTGGTTATTTTTTTGCAGTGATTAAACCCATTAATCTTTTTGTATTACAACAACAACAACAAAAATGTATTAAATAATTGCTTTAGCTGCCTTTCAAGTTGCTGAAATAACACTGGCTTGTAGAATGTTGTGCTGTGAACTTTCTACACTTTGCCAAGAAATATCTCAAAGGTCATTTCACACATTTTCATCCGAATGATTTCTATCAAAGACTTCTAGACCCATGCACAATCGTTGCCTGTATAATGCTGATGTAACATGTCCGTTTCAAATTAAAACTACAAATTCAGAGCAAACGTAATCTTCTCCCATCAAACAATAACAATAATCTCATTCGTGTTTGCTCAGAGGGATCAAACATGAGAAGCAGAGAAGAAGCAAAGCCGTCCGTCGAGGGGCCGGAGCGCAGATGATGTCTCCGCCAAGGGTCAAGGGTCGCCTCTGACGTTTGCGAGGACACCACGAGCCACGCACAGACACAGGTTACGCAACTTATTATTCATTTCCCTCGCGCAATATTTCCTTAATCTTTTGTGGAGGCTTCGATAGGTCCTGGCACGCTCCTCTTTTCCATCCGGACTACGCCGCACACACGCACAAACTCCAAAGAAACAGAGGAAACGGCTGAGTACTCTAGAGAAGAGTGGAGAAATTGCGTTGTCCTAGCAGATCATTTGTAAATTTATCGCTCTCAAGATTATGGGCTTTAGGCTCAAATAATAATGTAAACACGAGAACTATGATGCGTCTGCTAGTACGAAAAAAGTGATAAATTAATCCACAAGCCCTAAAAGAATATCAAACTTATTTGAAGACTTAGATTGCAAAACAGAGATTTTATCTAGTCATTTGTTTAGTATGAACTAGGAAATTCAGAATATATCTACATTATGATTTTGCAAAGAAGAATGTTGCACGCTTATGTAACATTACAAGCAAGAGACAAGTTAATCTGAAAGAGTGCTATGAAACTCAAGGTCAAACTCTGAATCATCGGCATAATCCAGTATTTTAGCTTGGAAATCGAAACACTCAGCGCTAGTACTGAAACAGTGGCAAAAAGACAACAATGACATGTAAACAAGTGGAAACTAATCTAAGTTCACTAAGGAAACAGCAACTGTAACCC